>JAJEKB010017474.1:5081-35362 GCA_022393335.1 Macrotrachela quadricornifera
AAAACGCGTTGACATATTTCACGCGTGAAAACATATGCAATATCTAACGCGTGGCAGGGAAGAATGTTTGATAGAAGTCTAGTTAAATCAAGAAAACGCGTTAAAATACCTCATGCGTGAAAACACATGCAATTTCTAACGCGTAGCAGCGAAGAATGTTTGATAGAAGTCTAGTTGAATCAAGAAAACACTTTAAAATACCTCACGCGTGAAAACACATGCAATATCTAACGACTGATAAAGTGTTAAAAATCAGTGAACGTCATTGTACAAGTTAAAAATGGTGAATAATACGTAGAACTCGAAAAAACGGTAGAAGAAATTGAATTTTCACGAGAATTAATAAGTGGCAGTCCGTTTAATTGAGGTTTAACACTGCTTTTGGCGTTAGTTTGGGTAGATTTTGTGCTATTTGCAGTTTTTTTACATGGGTAAAAAGTAAAAGAATTCATTCGTAGAAAATCTAGCACAGTTGATAAAACTCACATCTCTTCTATTTCTCAGTGTGTTGTCCTTTTTTCTAACTCAAAAGGAAGAAAGATAATAACTATCTTTGCATAGCCACCGCGCAATGCTCATTGATTTAATCTATGATGCATGAGTGATTTGATGGAAAAAAAAATAAAAATTCTATTTTTTTTACAGTCTTCTCTTTCTTCAATTGTAGATATTTCATTTCAAAGTATACTCATCCTTTGAAAACCCATCACAAACCTTTCTTAAGGATTCAATGATGACAACTATCGAATCATGGATGATACCTTTCAATCTTCTCATGATTGTATGCACTGGCTTAGCTATCATACTCTCTGCTTTCTTTCTATTTATTATTATTCTGGACAAGACATGTCACACAGTTTCAACCCTATTAGTTACTAACTCGTTGATCACTTGTCTTTTTGACGGATGTATTTCACTGAGTATGTCGATCTTCACCCTTCAGAATGATCTCAAACAAGTCCAATATCAAGATTCATTTTGTGTTTTTCGTTCATATATGATTTATGTATCAACTTCTGTACTGGACTATTCATTTCTGTTGCAAGCTCTCTATCGATATATTCTTGTGATTTACCCAACTCGTTTATTCTTACAATCATTTCGATTTCAACTTATTCTTATTTTCTTAACATGGCTATTTAGTTTCACACACCCTATTGCATTTCTATTCACTGGTGTTATTGTTTACAATGCTGACAATCAAATCTGTCAAATGCCTTTTCAATTATCTTTTTCAATTCTGTTTGGAGCATGTTGCATTTATATCATTCCTATTTCACTAATTATGTTCATCTATGTGAAATTAGTTCGACATGTAAGAGAGATAAGGAAGCGAACAACACCAGCGAATGTTTTAGCTCGTGCACAGCGAGAATTGAAAATGATCCAACGCATCGTTATTATTATAGCAATACTGTTAACATTCGGCGTGCCATACATAGCGTTTATCTTCACGTCATTTTTCACTCAACCACCAAAATATCATTTTCGAATTGGGTATATATTTCTTGACACATTATTGGTATTTGTGGTGATTGCGTTGTTTCAGTTTACTGAACCACTAAAAACAGCTATAATGAAAAGAATTAATGGACGATTAAATGCAATAGCAACAATAACATAAATATAGAAAAACTCATTAGATTTCTATTGTATTGTATT
This sequence comes from Macrotrachela quadricornifera, assembly GCA_022393335.1. Classification (NCBI taxonomy): domain Eukaryota; kingdom Metazoa; phylum Rotifera; class Eurotatoria; order Philodinida; family Philodinidae; genus Macrotrachela; species Macrotrachela quadricornifera. The sequence goes on from JAJEKB010017474.1 coordinate 6,744, forward strand.
GTATTGTATATTATAGATGCCTACATTTAATGAAATCGAAATATTCTGCAGATATTCGTTGTATTCAAAATATATTGTCTTCAAAGAATAATTGTATAAGTATTTTTAGTATCACTTAAGAGACAGTGCATGAAACCATCGAGGATCGCCATAACATGATTTTTTCTAGCATATATATTTTTTTATTTCATTCGATTCTACATGGAAAACTGTGGCTATGAAAAGTTTTTTAGATCTTAGTACCCCATATTCGGAGAGTTACTGGCATTGCAACATAGGCACTCCTCAAAACTTCGAAAAAAAATCAATTTTCAGTAATTTTGTCTTTTTGAAGCCAAATTACATCAGAAAATGTTAAGCGACGTCTCATTTGAACGAGTTTGAAAAACTGCATCGGTTGCTATATTTGGCTTTTCCAAATTATCAAGTTTTCTTAAAAACATTTTTGATTTTTCGAAATTTTTTTAATTTTTTTTACCAAAATTTATTGGTATTTCTTTTTTTTATGGTTGCTTTTAAGTTAACATAAAATTTGACTACGGAATTTTGTAGAGAATTCAATTCTACACAAAATGAGCTAACTTTCGACGATTTTGATTGGGACCATCAGAACAAAATTTCAGAAATACAGTTAGCGAGTAGCGATATTATCTTTTTTATGATTTTGCGAAAACTTGCATTTTTTTTGATTTCCAACTGTTGTTTTTTAATAGAAAAAAGTATTGAATCATATTCAGCGAAAAGAATTGTTTCGAATTATGAGTTTTCGAAAATTTTTCAAAATGATTTTCTACAGAAATTTTATCTGAAAACGTGTTATCTTGCTTTTTTACCGTGAAATGTGGTTTTCTAAATCATAGAAGCATAATCTAGACATGAAACTCTCGAATTCAAGGACTGTTGGCCGCTTCTTAGACTCATAACAAGAGAGATATGGGAAAAAATACCAGCACTCTTTTATCAAGAAACTAAAAGGCGTTCCTCCCTTTTCGCCACGTGAAGGCCATCCTTGCAGAAAAGGTTTTTTCTTGTTTTTTTTCTACAATTTATCTTATTAGTTCAAATTATTTTGTCAACAACATGGACGAAAGCTAAATAACAAAGAAACTTTATAAATGTATAAACGAAATCAATGAAAAACTAAAAGAAAAACTAAATATAAATTTGGTTAATTAAGAAAAAGCACGCTAAATACTATAAATTTGATACATTAAAGGACTTCATTGGAAGATGGTTTTCGCACCGCTTTAGAAAGAGCAACCAACATCAATGGCACGATGAGTAGGCCAGGATGTAGAGGCGGGCTCATCAGATGCTTATCATGATTGATGGTAACTAATCCTAAGATATCACAACAACAAAGGTTTCTTGGACTTACAGTATTCTCTATTTCCTAATTGAAGGACGCTTTTTATTCTTTACATCATTGTGTGAAGTAGAATGTTTCACCCTTTTGGTTAATTACGATTTGCTCTCCGTTTCCTCGTCTTTGTCAAGTTTCTTTTCACATTCTTGACGTAAAGCCTGCCGATCTAATAATGCTTCCAGAACTAGATCGTCTTTGAAACTTTCCTCTTCGTCAATGTCATCATTTTCACTCACTTTGAACTTCTGACGTTTTGCTTTCTCGCGAGAAAAAAAAGATCTAATTTGGCTTGTAGATAAAAACTCAGGTACGGTAAAGTAAACGTTTTCATCTACTTTTATATCGTGTATTTTTGCGGCGAGCACTTCAGATTTCCATCGAGTAGATGTTTGAATACCTTCATCAAATTTTTCTAACAAGAATTTAGTTTGCTTTTGATTCAATCGCACATTTTTTCTTTCTTTAGGCAGTGCCCAGCCTTCTTTTAAAGTTGATTGATATTTTATTTCTGATTTTAAACTATTTTCAACATTAGAAGACTCGAGCAGTGAAGAAATTATTTCGTCATCACCAACTCGTTCTAGTTTGGACTGATATAACTTCATGGCCGTATCTTTCAAAAGAAATCTTTCGGGTTCACGAACATGATGATCCGTAGCAAGATGACTAACTAAATTACCATATTTGAAGAACTTCTTTATACATTCCTCTTCGTTGCACTCAAATAAAGAATCAACTGATTTTATGCTATGCTCTTTTTCCTTTGCTTCCATTGTACTAGTTATCTTTTTTGATTTTAATAACTTTTTTTGTTTTTGACCACCCATGTATAAAGCCAGGCTGTTCCTCACAATCTAGTTTGTTATTTTTCTCTCCAAATATAGGATCCTCAAAAGAAGAAAATTTCCCTCGATCTACATCATAAGCACGTTGCGCTAATATGCCATTTTTTCGAATTTGAAATTGCTATAATTAGTAATGCCAGGAAATTTAAACTGAATAGAAGTCGATTGTGCAATCAGTCGACATTCAATAGCTTTTACACCAACAATGCCTTCGCTCGAGCAACATCCCTCTACAAATTCCGACGCATTAGTAACATCATGTTTCTCATTTAGATACCTTCGAACGTTTGACTTTAAGACAGTAGCAAATCTGTCACAGGGAGATTTCCCGCCCTGTGGATCTGAAAAGTCGACACGCTGGACTGTTATTCCGGTCTTTTTGGCCATATATGGCATTGAGAGCAATGTTTCGGCACCGTGATAACAGCCAGCGTTGTCGCTTCGAAGAAACGTCTTTGTAATCGTGGGATCAGATGAATGAATATCTTTTAATAAACTTTCAACTATGCTTAAAACAGCACTACCATCTTGCACACAGCTGTCCAACACATGTGCAAATATTTTTTGACTAAAGCTAGAATCAAGACACTCTATATCTTCTTCATCACTCATCACGTCAGTCTTGCGACAGATTTCTCTTGAAGTACTCGCAATCTGTTGTTCAGTTTTTTTAATTGCAACTGCAATATGCCACGAAAGGCCTCTTTTTCCAAAGAAAATGATTGTGGCTCCCTATATTTAGTAGGAAGCCACTTCATCGCCTAACCAAGATAAATAAAAACAGCATCATCTGGCAAAGATTTTAAGAAATGTTCTCGAGCTATATCTTGATTTACTGAACGAAGCAGGTGGCACTTCCATTTTTGAATTGAATATCTGTAGCTTTCAAATATACTTGAAGAGCGTTCAACCACTTCTTTATCTTCCGATTGTTCTTTTATATGAGTTTCGATGTCTTTCAACGTTCGATTCAGTGTCTCGCAATCGATGCAATAAGCATCATGCAGATGGTCACAAAGTTCTCTACAGTCCTTGTCTTTTACATCGCTCAATGCAAAGGTGGCACAATGATCAGCGATGGAGCTAGTTTTGGAAATATGAGTTTTGAAATCTGATTTCAGATATTGATGACCACTCTTTAAGTTATCACACAGACGTTTTATTACATCGCTGCTCAAGTTTAAATTTTCAACTATTTTCGTTAGTGCATCGAATGCTTCGCCACCGTCTGCAGCAAAGTAATTCAGTCCCTGTAAGGATTTACGATAGGAGGCTTTACAAATTTCTAAAATCTTAAACAATGATCTAGACTGTAAAGGTATAAATCCACGAGCATTTTCTTCAGAAAACATACTATATTGATGTATTATTCTCGAAGGAGCTATATTACGAATTGTATTCGGTACGAGCAGAATAGTTCCATCTGACAACTTTAGACGGTTTTCGCCAAATGGCAGATGGGTACACATATGTGGACTAACGATGAAATCAATAGTGTTCAACCTGATCAAAAGAGAAACGTTGAGAAATTCAAGATGGTGGATCTGTAAACACCGGGCCTCGAAACGGGCCGCCCGGTCCGATGGCCCGACCCGGCCCGGCCTGATCCGATACACCGAAAAAGGCCCAACCTGTCGGGTCGGGCGGGCCTTAACAGAACAGACTGATGAGCCGGGCGGGCCAAAACTTTTGTCGAGCCGCCCGGCCCGAAGTTTATCCGTTTTCTGAAAATTTCTCACGTAAAAAAAATAAAAAAGCTGATTTTAAAAGCGACGATTGTAGTTTGTTTTTTCTTGAATTTTATTCTGAAATTTTGACTTCTAATATTTTTGTCGAACTTTTTAGGTGAATAAGTACCGCATACAGTATTGTATTAGATTTTGATATATATATCCCACTTCGAAAGACAATGTGAATCCAAATTTATTGATGTAAAATTACCTTAATTTTGATAAGAGTTAATTAATTTATAGATAAAAATAGATTAAAACTTTGCTATCTTAGTACGAGTAAAATCTGTTGTTTAGGTTTGACACGTTAACTGGTCCCCCATGAGAAAAATTGTATTTCTTCTACGTCTACTTTTTATATTTTGAATTTTAAATAAATTATTATTTTTGAAGTGTATTACGTTTACAGACCACTAAAATAAGTTTCAAATATAAGTTACATGGTTTTTTTCATGCAACACATATTTCATTTGTCTCTCTTCAATCAAGTGCTTCCAATCAGAATAAGCAGTTATGGCCGGTTTCAACCTTCAATAAGGGTTTCATCAGATGTCTTCATTCGAATTCATCTTATCATACAATTTTAACACTGTCTCATCTATTTTATAGAGGTCGATTGCAGTTTCATCGTCGTTTTATGAAGATGAATTTGAATAAAGTCATTTAATGAGACTTTTAAGCAAGGTTAAAATTGATCATGGTGCTTATTCTGATTGAAACGCGATGTTTTTTTGCGATTTTATTATGCCCACTGCGTCATGTGAGATTCTATCAAGAACTAGAATGCTTCTTTACATTCTACCGATGCGTTCTAATAATTCAAATGTGGTGATTTAGTTGCCTCTAGCAAATTCTAGCGTTAGACATTCTATGCTGCGCGTGCATCATATATGATGCACCGGACAGCCAACATGTTAAGCATGATTTTATTGATTTTCTCTTTTTTGATCCATTTTACCCTGATGTATCGCGAAACATCTATACAGATCATATATCTCTCAATCGATATTAATGAGAAGCCTTTACTATGGGGAGATTGTACATCTTTCATGTAAAGAATAAATGAAAATAACATTTCTTATGATTAATGACACTCGTCCTCACGCAAGTACAAGTAAACTATCTGTTGTATTGAATGACATAAATGCTATTCAAATATAGAAACCTTGACAGTATACTTATTACAAGAGAATAAACTACGAAGAGTAGTCAATCTTACTCTTTTAGATTGATTGGTTAATATTCCACTTCAGAGGGTTCCTAGTAACAAATTACAACCTTCATGAAACTGAACTAGAAAAGGCGTCTCACTTTTTCAGTTCAATGGATATTTCGAATTATCTTTTATGCTGTTTACGCGAGTGTTAACTTCTGTCTGCCTTTATTCAACTCATGATCACAATGAAGATAAATCTTTTACAGTACTTGAATAAACTACAAGAATAATCGTTACTTTTCGTAGCGAAAGTTTTTTTGAAAACAGATATCCTTAAAACAGTGTCGGGCCAAACTGGGCCTGGCCGGGCCGGTCTTTTAAAGAATAGAAGTTGGGCCGGGCGGGCATGTTCAATACAAGACCCGGAGTGGGCCGAGTCGGGCCATCAGAAACTGGCCCAATTTCGAGGCCTGATTAGTACCATTTATTACATCACAAAATAGTGCCACATCAAAAGTTGATACATATCTCAATCGTTTACTTCGACCATTTGCTGATGAATATATGATATCAACTACATTTTATGATGAAAGTGATTTTATTCAAAAATTAAATTCTTATACCAATGAAGAACACCGTTTTACTTCGACCACAATATTTTGTATAATTAAAATTAACAATTTTTATACATTGGATACACATAGAAATATGATTAATGCAACTATTTATTTTTTACGAGAGAATTTATTATCAAATAAACCTCAACAAATACCAATTATAACTATTCAAAATCTTCTAGAATTAGTTCGTTTTAACAATATTTTTGTTTATAAAAATAAAATTTATAAATTCGTAAAAGGTAGTCCACATTCAATGCCATTAATTGAAACATTATCAAATATTTATTTATTTCTATGGCAAAAAAAGATATTAAATCATGAAAAATTCAAAAATGAATTATTTTGAAGGTAAGAAGATTTATTTCTTTTCTTTTTAGAAAACTGATACTCTTTAACTTCCTACGCTCAAATATTTCCAAAATGCTATACTTTCCTACAGGACAATGTTATCTTTAGGCCATACGTGTTCGAAAAGGATTAATTAGTTTTCATTTCTATTCTAGATATAAAGATCACATATTTCCTACATGGAATGGTTCCAAAGATGAACTTTAGAATTTTTTACAAACTATTATAAAAGAACATTCACATGTTCAATGTCAAACATATATTGGATCACAGATAGAATTTTTAAATGCTTATATTGAAAATCGTCATAGTCAATTATAAAGTCGAGTTTATCATGATCCATCTATTCAAAGATATACTTTACCATATGTCATTGGTCATTCAAAATTACAACATGGTGATTGGCTTCGATCAGCTCTTATTCGTGCTGTTTGTTATTGTTCATCAGTTTATGATTTTCAACAAGAAAGAATTTATCTTGAATTAACTTATCTTGTCAATGGTTATTCATTATTATTTCTTGAATGTCATATCGAACATTTCTTCAATTATTTTCCTAATGAATCAATGCGATATTCATTAGATCAAAAAATGTATGATAAATTTCGTCAACATTGGTTTAATTTTGTTAATAAACAACGTCAAAATACTGATAAACTTCAAAAAGCTGATGATAATGGTACTCTAATTCATTTAAATTATTTGTATGAATATGGTCCAAAATGTAAATTTAATAAAGAATTTCATCAATTTTGGCTTGAATCCTGTAAAAGTCAACCTAATTTATTCAAAGAAAATGTCATAATCATGTTAACTACTAAACATCAACATTCATTAAATGCTTTATTAACTAAATACAAATTATCTGATTGAATTGAATCGTAAACATGTGACTGTTATCGAATGAGGTACCATGTACTCTATTATATTAGATTTCATACTTTATTTTGTTTTCTGTAGATTTTTTTGAATGGTTCTATTTTTTATCACATCATAATTTATCTTCTTTTTTATTTGTATCGTATATAAATAAATTAGGTTTATCATTTATATTGACATGTTTCTTTCATTTTTATATTTTCTATGATATATATATATATATATATAAAGTAGATCTCATCTACTTCACTGTTCTTATTACATTATTCTAGATAAATTGTAAACAGTTACTTCATTATCGTACTATCTATCACATTGAATTCAAGTCACATGAAACTAAAATAATGGTCACAATTTATATTCTGATCATGGGTTATCACAAGATGCTCAAGGTCGATGGTGGGAAATGCTGTCTCCAACACAAGTTCTTACTGGCGAAATACAAGAACCTAATGTTAAGAAAAAATCAAATTATCATGGTAATCGAAAATTACAACGTTTCAAAAGAAAATGGCGAGCACGTAGTTTAAATCAACAAGAAATTGCTCTCTTAATCGAAAAAAGGAATCATACAATATCTGAACAAATATTAAATAAGCAAACAATTAAAAGTCAGATAAAAGACTCAAATAAGCGAAAGAGAGATTTATCACAACAAAAATTATTAAATAATTCAATCACATCAATGAGTCAATTATCTATATCTCAAAACAGAACAGCTAAGAACGCGAAGAATCTAACACAAATACTCCTAGTCAACCAAACCCTGATGATTTGGTTTTGCATAGACCATCAAAATATTTAAAAATGCCAAGAAAATTACTTTTACATTCATTACGTATTCAATTAAATTCTACATTAAAAAATAAAAAGGAACAAAATTGTATATTATCTCGGCTCCAAATAGTTGATCAACAGTTTTGTCTCAATCAACTTGTTTATTTATATCAAACTTATTTTGATCAAGGTTACAAATTTCAAATTTGGCCTGTAAGTATGATGACAAAAATTATCTTTAACTATCTATGCTTCAAGGTTGCATTATTTTGAAGGATGATATTATAAAGATTATACAATCAAATGACCAAAGTATAATTGAAAAAAATATAGAAGAGTATTTAATATTATTACGAAAGAAAATTTATCAATATACAGAACAATTAAATACACAATCATCTTATTGTCCATGCACATTACCTGCATTAGAAATAATTGATAAGAGATTGAAAGAATTTGTTCATTTACATCATATTGATTTATTAAGAAGAGTTCAGTATGAAGCAAACAAAATTAAAGATATTATAGATGAAAAAGAAGTATACAAACAATTATCTTATTATTATTTGACTGCTGAGCAGGTAAAAACAAAAAATACCATTTTATATATGTTCTATTCTTTTTTTTGTTTTCTAGTTTGAAACAATCAATTATTTGACTACTATTCGGAAGAAACAATTGGAAGTCTTCGAAGATTTAGTCATGTTCTCACAACGTATTCTATGGCATAAATTACCCAAATCATTCGATTCTATCCAAGTTGATCATATTCAAGAGCAATCGAAAAATAAACGTCACAAAATAATATAAGAATTTAAACGCCAAATGCTTAATAAAAAATTAGAAGAATACGAAATAAAAATTCAATATTATGAACAATTATATCAACAAGATTTAACTTCATTACAATCACAAATTTTATACCCAACTTCTGCTTCTCAAAAGAAACAAACAAATATATTAATGTATTGTCTAACATTATATTTAAATAATTATACAAATAGATTTATACGTCAAATTCGTTATAAAGAATCTTGTCTTCATGTCAAATTAATGCGTCAGTATCGTTATGATTCATTATCAAAAAAGAAAATAATCAATGTTTATCCACAAATTATTGTTGATCTACCAAAAGTTTCATTGAATCCTGTTCAATTAGATTTTCTTTCTTATAATGGTAAGTCAAAAGCAAAAATTAAATTTTTCTAATATTTTTTTACATTAAGGTCCAAATTATATCATACCAAATCAAACCTATTTGAAGTCTCATAAATATAAAGGAAAACAAATAGAAAAAAAATATAATAGCGTTCTAGATGTTATTATACCTTATCTTGTACGTATTCATTATATGTCAAATACATCAACAATTATCAAACAATTTTCTGAACAATTTGCAACATATTTATATGAAAAATATATGGCTCCATTATCTTATCTGCAGATATATCGTGCTCGAAAAGGATTGAAATTAATGAAATCAATTCGACGTCGTTTAAAAAAGGAAAACTATATTCTTCGTGTTACAGATAAAAGTGGTATTTTTCATATTGGTCATATCACAGATTATGAAAAAAAAGCTGAAGCTTATCGACAAAAAACACAAGCTTATATTGAATTAGAAAATGATCCATTATGGACAGTTTTTGATAACGTTGTTGACTTACTTAATACTCTTCGGTCAAAGAAACAAATTCTAGCATGGCAACTTAATAAAATGATACCAAAACAAGACAAAGTTGCATTAGCTTATTTATATTTCATTCCAAAACCACATAAGGTAATTTTTGAATAATATCTATTCTACTTCTCTCTTTTCACATTTTCTTTTCTTCAGAAAAAAGGAAGGTACACCAATAAGACCAATTGTCTCATCAATGAATACACCAACGACTGATATTTCAAAATTATTAGATGAACTACTTCGTCCATTATTTGATAAACATGTTCGTTCAACAACTATCATTGATGGTGTTGATTTGATTCGTCGTCTTCAAACATATGTTACAAATGGTTATGTACATTTGATATCACTGATTTATATACAATGTTACCACAAGAAGAATCGTTAAATATTCTTACAGAATTTCTTCTCGAACATGGTTATTATAAAGCGAAAGACATTCCAATTGATGCTATCCGAGAATTAGCTCGTATTGTTCTTACGGAAAATGTTTTTATTTATGAAAAGAAATTCTATCGACAAATTCTTGGTGGTGCAATGAGCTCAGCATTTACTTTAACATTAGCGAATATATTCATGTGGAAATGGGAGCAAAAATTTGTTCAACGGCAACAAACATCTAATGAAATCTATGGTCGGTATGTATCATTTATTAATTAAATAGTATTTATATTATATAATAGTATTCTTAGATATATTGATGATATTTTCTTTACTTCAAATAAAACATTAGATAAAATTAATCAATTATTAGATGAAGCGAATAATTACCATCCAAATATTAAATTAGTTTGTCAAATTGGCAAAAGTGTATCATTTCTGGATGTGTTTATTGAAAACAATAATGGTGAATTGATCACATCAGTCTATCATAAAGAAGCAGCTGAACCATATGTTGTACCATTTCAATCTGATCATACTCGTCATATTTTCCGAAACATTATTGATACTGCACTTCTACGAGCAGTTCGTTATTCATCTAAATTATCAATATTTAATGAAGAACGATGTTCAAACGATTTAATGTTACTCTATAATGGGTAATTATTCAGTTTTTATTCCAATTCTTACACTACTTCATTTTAAATTATAGCTATCGATCAAGATTTATTTATAGTCAATTTAAAAAAATTTTTCAGTGATTATATGGTCACATCATCGATTCTACCAATGGTTCATAATGAAAATGATTATACTGCCATACGTCGCCAATTATTATACAAACCAACTATTCCTGAATATCAAATAGCTTCACGATTAGCAAAAACAATGACTCCTAATTTCAAAGTGGAAATGAATGATTTATTAATTAAAGGACAACTTGAAAAAGAATCGAAATCAATTAACAATCTCATTATTCATTACACACATGAGGAACGACTTTCAACATATAAAGAAGATATTCATCAATTATGGAATAAAATATTTCAACAAACACCAGTTATCCATACAAGACTTATTGTTGGAAATCGAAACAGCGAAAATTTGACTCAAGAACTAGTACGTCGACGATCTCAAACTTGATGGACAATAATCCGTAACTTGTATTGTTGTTTATTGTACTTCGTTTCTTATATTGTCAAACATTTTGAAATATTATTTGATTAAATTTTCACATACAGATATTTCATTTCTAAACTATTTCTGAAATATAATATTTTTCTATATTGTAGATTTCACATAGTTCTTTTATAGACGCTTTTCAAATATTACACAATCTCAAAATTTCAAGTCATTTTAATCAAAAAAGTAAGCATAACTCTTTCACGTATAGAACAATATTTTACTCTCATATCTAAACCACATAGATCCAACCATTTTATAAATAACTGATCCAAATATTCAACAAAATAACAATCATAATCATTCAAATCAATTAATTAATTGATTCAATCCACCATTAACAGCTCAAATTAACAATCAACAGGAACAACAAGAAATACCTATTGATACCAACAATAATAGTGACGTGGTATCATCACCAGCAACGTCATTTGTCTCTTGGGGATCATCGATTTCAATAGGATCAACAAGTTCATTAGTGAAAGAAGCCGATGAATTTATACGATAAAATCGAAGACATGCTATCCGATTATATGTGTGAGCCTCATCGACACTATTTACATTTTCAAGTACTTAAATGGGCTCTTGATGAAGATCAATCACGTATATTCACAACTGTACTCATTATCAATCCACCAACTACTCAAAACTGAACTCAACAAACATTATATCTATAGATCAACTTTTCTTTTGTAAAAAAATGTTCAACATTTTTATGAAAAATAAAACATAACCTCTGAAACATGTTCTATCAACAGGAAAATATTCATGTGCTTTTATTATCCTCTATTCTAGATTATTTCATTCTTAATATTGTTCGATCCTATTCGATTTTGCACAGGCACAAGGGTAAGATCAATTTTGTATATAGCGCACATGTTACGTACAACCAAACACTAAACTCAAACAATCTAAATTGACTCATCCATTCCAGATTTTCTTTCACAAATTTCATTCGAATGGCAAATAATCCAACAGATATTAATCAAATAGCAAACAATCAAAAACCATTCATCGAAAACAACATTTGTAAGTATCATAGACCATGAAAACAAAGAATATGACTGTTCAAAAAGCTGATAAATAAACTCATGCTTCTTCGTAGTCTTTCAAAACAATAAGGACCGTCAACCAAAACAAATTCAAATCACGATTACCAAAAATATTCATTTACATAATTCTCCTCAATTATCACCTAAAAAAGAAAACGACAAACACCAAAACGGTGACACATTAACCAAGGCAACCAACAATACCGAACCACGAAACCAATAACATGTTATTGAAAATTACGAGAGTGACTCCGATGAAGAAAACGAATCCGAAAGCGCCAATCCGAACTCCGGACAACCATCGACAACTTCCAACGATCTGATTCAACAGGAACAATAAAAATGAAGATTCAAAATCACGCTACAAAAACACTTTACACGATTTTTTATCTGAACTTAGTTAACTTCTTGTTTTACTTTTTTTGTTATACATGTACTCATAAAGAATAAAACCATTGAATACCACATATGCTATTACACAAATTTTCTTTCGCAACATTTGGAGAAGCGTCAAAACGATTTTTCTACATCATCAAACAACATATACTTAGGGCAGTCCAAAGTAATGAGAGTGACACTTTAATACAGTATAGCAAACTTAAAGTAATATTCTTTCCACACAGTCTCATAGAGAAAAGAATGCTATATTTTTCTATACTATTTAATCACATAACAACTAATATAATAAAAGCATACTTTTGATAAAATCCGTTTCGTTAGAAAATCTGATGATTATATTAGGTCATAAAGAGTGTCGTGCGTTCACTTCCACTTTATTACCACTTAATACATTGCATTAAACAAAATAAAATATGGCACGAAATACAGCTTGAAAACCTCTACAATTTTTAAAGAGCAGTTATAAAAAGCTGACATACAAAAAATCAAATTCATTTCTAACCAAACAAAACAATCTCGCTTTTAAAACATCGAAATTTCTTAACTCAAAATTTCGTTCCTTTTCATAACAACAAGTGCAACTACAGAATAAGAGATCTTTTCCAAGTAGTAGAGTTTTTCAAGCTGTATCTTGTGGCGTATGTTGTTTTTTCAGTTCAATGTTTTAAATGATGGTAAAATGAACAACAAAATTGCCTCTTTTTAGAATGCCATCTCCATTATCATTCAAATTTTACCAGCTTATTTTCAACGAAAAAACTTATTTTCCTCTACTTCCATTCTATGATACTAGTTCAACTACGATCAAATAGCATACAAAAACAAAGCAGTCTTTTCTCTCGAATAATTTATAAAAAACACCATTTCTATAAGTTCGTTACAAAGTAAACAAGTCTTACACTCACTATTTTTTGATTGCCCTAAGCGAAACTCTCTACCAACACCTCATCTCTCACCATCTACAGAACAACAAACGCCAAAACACTATTAAAAACAAACTGTCTGATGACACCCTTTAGCAAGGTCGAAATCGCGATCACGGTGTGCTATTACCACTCACCCTCACCCACCCTCACTCTCAAGATATTTTTCATTCACCATTTGATCACACAGAGGAAGTCTCACGAAAGAAGTGTTAGTGAAATTGACAATTCTAAAATGAAATTCTGATTTTCTACACTAGACATTTTTTATTTGTTATTTAGTTGTTTTTAACTATATCAGTTTTTCATATCTGTTATTACTTTAAAACCTATGAAAATCCACTAAAAGAAAAACAAGGAAAAAATGAACATTTTTTGACTTCAGAGCCGAAGCTGGAGCCGGAGTCGGGCACGCAAATGTGTAGGCGGAGCTGCCCAGCTCTGCTTAGGATGGTCGCAACAGCATCGTAAAGCATCGTACATGGTTGCTGTGAATGTTAAGTGAGAATATCTGCTATTTTCCACCATAATTCATTGGTATACGGCTGTTTACGACCGAGAATGATTGACCCGGGTAATATCGTATAAAATGCTACACTTTCAAACTAATTAGTTACGCATAGTGAATGCTCATATTTTGTATTTCAGGTTTCCATTACTTACGTCACTGTATTAAAAAAACGAAACAAACGAAAAGATACAGCGTGAAAAGCTTTACAATTTACCAACAACAATCATTAGAAAATAAGATTGAAAAAAATTAATTCATCATGCACTTTTAAAGAATTTATTTCCACGTAGGCAAAATCTGATTGCTCAAAGTAATGTCGATTTTGAGAACAAAACATGGAATTATTAAACAAGCAGAATTATGTAAATTGCACAGTTTGTCACGGTGTATCTTTTCGTTTGTTTCGTTTTTTTAATACAGTGAAATAAGTAATGAAAATCTGGAATACAATATATGCCCATTCATTATGCGTTACTGATTAGTTTGAAAGTGAAGCATTTTATATGATATTTCCGTTTATTTTATTTTAATATTTTTAAAGTAGGTTTCCATTTTGAAAGTATATGATTTTATAGACAATTTCAAGCTCCATGTTTTGGTAAAAAAAAATATCTTTATCATGAGAAAAAAAAAAGGAAAAATCTCTAAAATACTAAGACCTTCACTTTTTTCTGGGCCACCTGTTACTTCATTTGTGTGCTCACTTAATAAGATAGTATCTTCTATATGATCGCGTATGTTTGCACAATACGATCGACTAGTATAGGAGAAAAGGTAAATTATCGAAGCATGAAGGCAAAGCAAACAGAAAGAAAAGAAAAAATCACTCGTAGCCATTGCCTTCGCCACATAACGCAACTAATACAGTCAAGAGCTTCGTCGTAAAGTGAATTCGTGGGTATGTAATCACTTTTGAGGAAAATTTTTTTGAGCATATCTGATGTACTGATTCGATGACAAAGAAACAAGATAGTTTAGGCCAAAAAGATTGTGATTTCTCTTTGTTCCACGAAACTTTTAAAACAAATGAAATATGATTAGCTCATGTGCTTTCCAAAGGATCGATAAACTCTTTCGAAAAGGACATTAAAAAAACTATTGATAAATTATTAGAAAGAACTTATTCTGATATAAATAATTATGGCAGCCATTCTCGTATTTCATCAAATAAAATTGAAAATATCTCCTTATTTTTCTATTACTCCTTAATGTTCTGCGAACATTTGATCAGACCTAAGTAACTTCCCTTATAAAATGAAAAACTGGTATAACTGATAGTTTGGCAATTGTATTCAGTCACCAATTGACATGATCCTTGAAAAAGGAACTGATATTGCGACTCAGTTCTTCAAAAAAGACTTCGTGTCCTGACCCAGTTCTGGAAGAAAGAACCGATATTCTGACCTAGTTCTTGAAAATAGGACTGATGCGTAAACCCAATTCTCAAAAAAAGAACTTGTGTTGTGACTCACGAGTAGGGGGTGTGAAGTAATTGTTATTCTGTTGTTATTAATAACAATAAGAGTAATCTCAATTTTTTCTCAATTCTCTCATTTGCATTATTTCTTTCCGCTTTCAGGGACTTATATACATTGGGCCTCATTATTTCTGAGACAATGGCCCAGTTTACACGCTCCTTCGTTCACCCACCTTTTAGACATACCACACTAGAATGAATTTCATACCTAAATCTCCCATAGTACAATGTCCCCCCTACATCTAATATAACCGTTGTTATACATCTTTTAGTGTTTCTCTTGTCATTGTTCCTGATAAATACGACTTATTTAAATGCTTTCGCGTGTGTTTGTGTTTTTGCCCTCATCCTTATCGAGAGAGATATCCTGTGTCAGTATTTTTGCAAGTGTTTGTCTTTCCCATCACTCCATTGAGAGAAATGTGTTGTGTCGGTGTTTCGACTAGGGAACTGAAAAATGACTTATTTTTGGTTCTGGTGTCGGTTGCGGCCCCGATCCTACTGAAAATTTTTCATTAACTTTCGTACCATTCTAAAGATGTGGTATCGTTTCTAAACTTCAATGATCCTTTCCTTTTTAATAACATGAATGACTGATTTTAGACGAGTATTATTTAGAAATTTCAGCTGACTGTACTAAATGCAGAACCTGTTGAACTAGAATTTCAATTGCTGGACTTACGATTGAAGCATTTTTGCATGACTAAATCCAAGTTTTATATCAATTTCTGTATTCTGAACAACTGTGGAGGTTTTTTTCTAACAAAAATGAATAAAATAACAAAATAAAAAAATGATTACTAGGTCATAGCAAGAAAGTGACAAAAAATATGGTGAAGATTTGCTGAAAATATTGTTGATTCAGATTTATAAACGTTTCGTTTTCAACACTGAAAAACTCGCACAAAATATCGAGAGATTCAGATTATTCAACATAGTATTGAGGCTTAATAAAGGGGTATTAGCAAAATCGCTGATAAAAACAATCGATTTTGGAGATCTTTAATCCAGATAAAAAATTAATAATAAATTATAACTCAATTTTTAATGAAAAAAAAACGACCGGGACCACTTTGCAGTTCCCTAGTTTCCACCTGTGTTTGTGCCACAATCCTCATCCTTATTGAGAAAAATACTCATATATCCTTTTTCTGTTTACAGTTTTATCCTCTACACCAATCTGTGTGCAGAAACTTGTTTAATGTTTGAGACATGATATTGATGTCATGAAAGTTTTTCTTGAAAATTAAATTGGGTTTCGAGAAATATTTTCGCTTTTAGGAAATATTTTCCTCTTTCTGTGAAATTTTTTTCCTCTTTCCGGAAAGAAGTTCGCTGGAAATTAATACAAGGCATCATTTGATATATAGATGCATATGCTTGTAAATTATGACCACTCGTTGACAAAAGTATATATCGAATATTTTAAAATATAAACATTCTTTTTTTGAGTACTTAAAAAGTGAGTACACTCTAGAATCGGTCAGCGTGTCCGGTCGTTCGGTAGTTTACACGATAACTCATCACAAATACATTCGACTGACGAGGGAACATTGTCAGGTGCCCCCTCCCGATTGCAATGAAACTTTGTCTATAGATATTCCATAGTACCCTAGTCAAAACCCTAAAAGAATTTGGGTTCCTATTGAGATATAGCGAAATCATCAGATATCCAATATGTCTATTTCTAAAAGATCTCAGTGGGGAACCCCAGGTATGAAAAAATCGTATTTTTGAATTTTGATTTCAAACTCCGCGCATACAAAGGGATCAGCTAGGCTAGCTTGTATAGAAAACTTTAGAAGCTTTGAACAAAGTCTCGCCAAGATACAGAACCTTCAAATCTTATGTCCTTTTCTATAGATAGTGTATATAATATGCATTTTTTGAAAGCTTCATACCTCAGCGTGACTTTGTTCAAAGCTTCTAAATTTTTCTAAACAAGCTAGCCTAGTTGAGCCCTTTGTATGCGCGGAGTTTGAAATCAAAATTCAAAAATACGATTTTTTCATACCTGGGGTCTCCCACTGAGATCTTTTAGAAATAGACATATTGGATATCTGGTAATTTCGCTATATCTCAATAGGAACCCAAATCCTTTTAGGGTTTTGACTAGGGTACTATGGAATATCTATAGACGAAGTTTCATTGCAATCGGAAGAGGGCACTTGACAATGTTCCCTCGTGAGCTTGAATTTTGTGCGCAGAATTGCTTCATCAATATCTCGGTCGAGCTCGGAGATGAGAAGGACTTACCAAGAAATGGCTGACGAGGGAGCTTTTCCAACTGAGACACTCTGTTTGAGCTCATATTTTCCCTATAGGTAGGACTCAAAGCGTAGATAAAAGCCCCTAAAAGGGTTCGTCCTCATTGCCTGTTGTTGTTGAGATATTGGATCTTTCATGTATTAGAATAACTCACTGCTGTGGTCCCCCTTGGGTAGGATCCGGCGGGACCGGGTTTTCTTGTTTCGATCTCGATCTTGTCCCGCTTGAACGAAACCCGTTCCGATCTCGATCCCGGCAAAATATTTTTTCGGGATTTTCAATGCCGTGAGCATTTTTTGTGAATACGACTCACCCAGACTTTTAACCCATTAGAGTATTTCCTCGGGATTCCTAGTTCCGATCCCGTTCCGTCGGGACAAAAGTCGGGATTTTGATCCCGATCCCGATGGGATCAGTATCGGATTCTGGAAAAAATTAGGGATCGGGGTAGCCCCGCCGGATCCTACCTTGCGGCCATCAAAAAAACTTATTTTCGAATTTTGACTTGAAATTTTGTAAAGAGAGAGGTCTCAACAAGAGTCGTTTATTATAAAAGTTTCAGACCTATTTCTAGTTCTTATGCTAGAATACGACTATCGTAACCTAATGTCACTTGTATAGGCAAGGTCTAGTGTTCTTATTTCCGGCTAACAGTATTCAACAAAGCTGGAATTTTCACAATAAACGAATCTCGTTGAGACCTCTCTCTTTATAAAATTTCAAGTCAAAATTCGAAAATAAGTTCTTTTGATGGCCCTAAGGGGGACCACGGCAGTGAGTTATTCTAATACCGTAAAAACCCAATATCTCAACAACAACAGGCTATGGGGACGAATCTTTTTAAGACTTTTATCTACGCTTTGAGTCCTACCTATAGGGAAAATATGAGCTCAAACAGAATGTCTCAGTTGAAAAGGTTCCCTCGTAAGTCTAAATTCGTGATTATTTGTCATAGACACACGATCGATATGTTCTCTCTCTCTCTCTTGTATGCAATGGCAGACATCAGGAATTTGTAATTTTTCTGTAGTACGTAAGATAGTGGTCGAAAAAGAGCAAAATAAAATATTTGTTTTCTTCAAAATATACTAAAAGAGAGTAGTAGAAGTCAGAGATCCAAAAAGGCAAGCTTTTCGTAGGTCTTGTCTGCTCATGACGAGTTCTCCGCCTCTTCCGTCTGCCTGCACGTGTGATTTATTTTGAGTATGTCTACCAGCAGTCTCCAATCAATCCGGCGATCTCTTTCAAATTTGATGAACCTTTCAGGACTTGTAAAGCTCTCTTTATTGATCATTTTGGTAAAAGATATTATGATCACTACTTCTTTTTGCAAAGATATATCTCAAATACTATTAGCACCTTTTCTGCTTTTTTACAAAAATTAATGCAACATGTAATGGGAAACCGATACAAGTGCACTCTTCTCCCTTCAAATGTTGGGCCCAATGTGATATTCAAAATCCTCATGAGAAACTGCATCAGAACCTATAGGAATTAATAAAAACTTCACGGACTTTTGTGCGATTCCTCTATTCACTTAGTAAGAATGAGTGTTGAAAAAGGTGAATCAGAAAGTTGGAATGAACCAGAAAAGTGACTTATACATGATGGAGCAAAACTTACTCTATAAAATGCCCTATTTATTTTTCTCCGTACGTTCGATTTTGAAAGCAGCAGTCTTTAAAAGCATTTTATGTGCCTTTTTTTCAGACTTTGTCCATCAAAAGTCGACTCTAATGCACAATAAACATGATATTCGGAATCAGCATAAAAAACTGTATCGAACATCTTACATTTTAGCAAATTTGTTTTTTCACTCAAGAACAAATATCGATAAGGCCATTTTTCTGCTTAACAGAGTTTTCAAAAAAAGTTACATATTCTAAATCAGCATCAAATTCTGAGTAGAATAGTGTATTTTTTTTGTGCAGAGATGATTTTCATTTTACACAGTCCATTGAGCACGTGTAGGGGGCCTCAGGATTATGCAGAAAATTTTTATTTGAGAATTTGCATTGATTCAACATCATTCATTGCAGAATTTGATGCTGACTCCCAATTTGAAGTTCAAATTCAAAATAAATGTAATATTGGTAGAGAAAAATTTGATTTATTGTAGGATGATGGAAAATGCCTAAATCCCCCCCCCCCCCTTTAGAATAAAAGGCCATGGCCTTATATAGCGTCTCGGCACATCACTTTTTTTTAAGTGGCCTTCTATTAAGGGTCAAGTTTTGGCTAATTAGTAATTAAAAAAATTTTCAAAATTAATAATTATTTAGGACATACGAAAAGTAGCGAGGGTGGTACTATTTTTCCTTAACCAAGGGTATAAAGAAATTCTTTTTTTACCAATAGGTAGAGCGTGTTTCGCTCTATCTCTCTATACTGTTTGGTCACTATTAAACTGTTATCATAATAACAAAATTTCGATAAAATCTATGTTTATCGCATATGCGTTGGTAGCATGAATATGAATACTTGTGAGTATTTCTGGAATAACTTTTGATAGAAACAAGATAGAAAACTGCAATTTTCGCCGTTAAAAGGATGAGATGAAGACGTATCGAACCGTATACTATCGTTTTTTTAACATGATTTTTGACGGTTTCTTATTCAATTTTCTAACCATCGCAAAAGCGCTTGTTTTATGAAAAAAAGAAAAACAAAAAATTTGATTGAGGATCGCAATAGAGGTTCGTCTAGAATGGGTATTATCCGTAAATAATTAAATTTAAATAGCTGAGTCTCTCACAAACTGTTGATTTTTGATTCGTGGTTTGAATGTGAATATGGTTATAGAAAATTCACTGTAAACAACTCATGGAATAGATTTGCTCTTTAAAGGTGCGCTAAAACCTTACAAAAATCAGGTTTGAAAAATCAGTAATGCGTAGCTCGATGCGTCTTCATCTCCTCTTTTCAACGGCGAAAATCGCAGTTTTCTATCTCGTTTCTATCAAACGTTATTTCAAATATACTCACAAGCATACATGTTCATGCTACCAGCGTATATACGACAAAAGCAGATTTTATCGAAATTTTATTATTGTGATAACAGTTTAATAGTAACCAAATAGTATAGAAAGATAGAGCGAAACACGCTCTATCGATTGGTAAAAAAGAAATTTTTTTTAAACTCCTGCCTAAGGATAAAAAGTATTTCCCTCACTACTTTTGGTATGTCCTAAATAATTAATAACCTTTTTACCATTTTTTAAGCGCTTTTTACGAAAAAAATCGCCATTTCTTGTAAAAAAAACATTCGAAAATTGGCTATTTCCTATAAATATTAGTTAAAATTTATTAAAAATTGAATCTTTTTGTAATATAATAATTAATTATTGCATGGCCTTCTAATAAGCCGTTTGAACTTTTGTCTGAACATGGCCTTCTATTGGGGGTGGCCCTCTATTCTAGGGGGGGGGGGGGGTTTATTTCACTTGTCGACTCCAAGCTACTTAGTAATGTGGTTAGAAAGTCTGAAATACATTTAATGATGTACAAAATTGCTTCCTCAATTCAAAACACATAAAAAAGATCTTGGAAGTCGAATATTGATTAGTTTTAAAGTCAAATACTCAAAAAACCTATAAAAAACGAGCATTTAGGTCCTCTAACCCCTACAGTAAGAGAAAAAAATCTCCAACCAAAGAGTGGTATAGATGGAACGATGTAGTTTTTATTCATACTGATTATAAATATAGCCTCATAAATAAGAAATAAAATGAATAACATGGGCAAATAGTGGAAGTTTTGAATTAAGGAAGCAGTTTTGTACTTCATTGAATGTATTTCAGACTTTCTAACCACATTACTAAGTAGCTTGAAGTCGGCAACTAAAATAAGCGTTCCCTATCATCCTACAATAAATCAAGTTTTTCTCTACCAAAATTACATTTATTTTGAATTTTAACCTCAAATTTGGAATCAGCATCAAATTCTGCATTTAATAATGTTGAATCAGTTCAAATTTTCAAAAACAAAATTTTCTGGGTAATCATGGGGTCCCCTACACGTGCTCAATGGACCGTGAAAAATGAAAGCCATCTCCGCACGAAAAAAATACACTATTCTACACAGAGTTTGATACTGGTTCAGAAGAAGAAGAATATCCCGCTATTCGGCTACATTCCAGTATAGGATGATGTCTAAGAACATTTTCATTGCCCGATTTTTTTTTCTACAACCATTACTAGCCGTAGCTCTGGACAGAAGGACGGATGATCCGAGACAAACAGCCGTTCGTGACTTGTGTAGGGTCATTCCATGACTGATAGTACTGAGATTCGAACACAGTACCTTGTGAATACGTGTTGTACAACGTAACCAATCAACCATGGAGGCTGATTCAGAATATGTAACTCTTCTTGAAAACTATTTTGGGCAAAAAAATGGCCTTATCGATACTTGCCTTTTGAAGCTCACTTGTGCCAGTCCATATTTTACCATGAAACATTTGGCTATGTTTTACAGTTTGTAGTATAAAGTATGCTTTCATCAATGAGAACGATAGATTGCGAACATTATATAACTATGGATTACTTTTAATTAACAGGTACTCAGTCTAAATTAGTGCTCACATTAACACATTCGGAGCGATGGGACCTACTGGGAGACCACACTATATGAGGCAGAGATGGACAGCTCCGACTCCTGAGCGGCTGCTCCATGGAGCGGAGCTCGTTGTAAAAATCATTGAGCTGGAGCGGAGTCGGAGCGATTCTTCCTTTCGGCATCCAGTAATAACACCATTTTTCTTCCACCATTCTTATAAACAGTGATTGATCAACCAATTAGAAAGAAGTTATACATTGATTATTCATCGCAGTCGATATCTCTGTCGCATGCAATAACTAGTCGCAAGACGTGAGACAAGCAGTCGCCGAGTATTCATACAACAACTAGGCCGTTCAGTGAACTTTCTATCGGTGAATTGATCGTGATACTGGAATAGAAAATATGAAGAGTTATATGCACGAGAAGAGACACGCCGTTAAATAAAGAAAGAAGCAGAGTAATGATGCTGACCTCATTTTCACACTATAGGTGAAACTGACGAGCAGCCATTTTATATTTGATTATTTTTGTCTATGTTGTTCATATGGGATAAGAAGTTAAATCCATGAATCTTATTGAACCACGGTGAAGAACAACAACGAAAAATGCTTTTCAAAAAAAGTGAAAAAGGACTTGGTAGTCGGAGTTGGAGCGGAGCGACTAGAAAATGCGTAGAGCTGGAGCGAGAAATAGTCGGAGCTGCCCATCTATGATATGAGGTGAGAATAATATTATTTAAATAAGTACCACTATTATTTCAATGGCAAACATAACTCATTTTATACTAAATTAAAGCACATCAAAGGGAGTTTAATTTGGTGTAGAGCTAGTTATGTTTGCTATTTGAACTAATAGTAGTAGTTACCGAAATAATATTTTTCTCACCTTATATAGTATCGCTCACCAGTAAGTGAAGAGGGAATACCGGAATTTATTTTTTTGAGATTTATTCAAATTTTCTATAAATTCGGGTTCTTTTTTTAATCTCTGATGTCGTGAAATTTTTATGTCTTACATAGGATATATGGAAATAAATTATAACCTCAAAGGGTTAATCGGATAAGAATAGGGATAAATCTCGGGATTTATTTAAAACTTCGTCTAGATCACAACACTGAAATAGACATTTGCATTCACTTAAAACTATAATGTATTTTAAAATTAAAACGAATCTCAAGATTTATTAAAAAACTCATTTAGATAATAACACTGAAATAAATATCTGTGTTCAGTTAAAAACTACAGCGCATGAGTGAATTGCACCGGCAGCGTACGATTGCGTTTCTAGCACTAAAATGCTTATATCTCAACTTCTTCTTAACCAATTTTAATATTTTTGTTTTTGAAAGACTCCTCAAGCTTTACCCTATTTACCATAAAGATATCAAGACTTTTACCTATCATCGCTATGAAATTCTTAAGCGCAAAAGGTCAAAATGAATGATTTTTGGGTACATCCTCGGTGAAAATCGCTCTTAGTGTCCTGCAATTTTAAATAGATAAAAATAATATATTATAACTATTTTGTAGGTGAGACTTTTCTCTTTCTCATCTTATAAATTGACCATATGTTCATTTTTGATTTTCTGATAAAATCTTCCAAATACAAGCTGAACATACACTTCAACCAGTTTATGTCCCGACAGATTATATTCAATCTGCTGAAACTTATGCACAAGCAAACACCAATCTATTTTTACTTTTCGATAGAGTAAAGAGCAAGAAATCATTTGAAAAAAAAATCTTCCTAACGATCTTATAGATTAAATAAAAAACCAAAAATAAGACGACAGGGATACTTTTTTTTGCTAAATGTTCCGACAGATTTTAGATTTTGTTTCTTTGATTTGTCGGTAATTGTAAAAGCTAAGATCATGATTTTTTTACCCCTATTAGCTGACTATATGGTAAATCTGTGGTAAAAATCTCAGCCCTTAAGCATGTGCCGTTCGTGAGAAAATAGTACTCTACTCGAAAAATGTCCCGACAGTTTTTTTTGGATACAAATATCCCAACAGAATAAATTCAATCTACTAAAGGTAATATTAATAGTAAATTCAGATTTGCTTTTTCTGTTTAAGAGAGTAAAGTGAGGGAAATCTTTTGACATAAAAACTTTTTCCTAGGAACCTTATGGATGAAATAAAGGACTAAAATTTAGAAGGCAAGGATCATGCTGGGGATGTTACGGCCTCATTTAAGCTATTTTTGTAGGCATGTATATATTTCGATAAAGTTGTATATACGCTCATTAGATTGTCCTTTTCACAAGTTTTCGATTGATATATAATAATAATATATAAGTTGTTATTACATGATTCCTTTTGTGAAAATATTTCTAAAATTATTTATCTTATTATGTCAAGAAATCTCGAAAAATATGCTTTTTCAATAAAAAATTGATTTTTTCCTGAAACGAAGAACCTGACAGTTGGAAAATATTTAATTTATACACAATCAATGAAGCTCTATCCAATGCACAGTTCAGATGTTTTTCAAAGTTACTTTTATATTTTTCGATTTTTTTCTTCAAATCGTACGCTACCGGTGCAATTCACTCATATATAAAAATAGAAATAAATCTGGGGATCTATCTCGAATAGACTAATATCTTGTAATGGAGAAAGAAATCCCAGGATTTATTTAAAAGTCCCGATAGATCCCAACACTGAAATAGATATTCGCATGCCCTTAAAAACTGCAATGCATATAAAAATAGAGATAAATCCCAAGATTTATTGTAAAATTCGCCTAGATCACAACGCTAAAATAAACATCGGTAGACAGTTAAAAACTATGAGCGATTCAGTCAATGTATTACGAAACCATGTGTCATTTTACAAAGTCATAAAAATTGTAGTGCATGATACACTAAACCATAAAGAAATTCACAGAAGTCACAAAAGATTTCGCCCGAAATTGTGAGATTTTATGTAATCTGCTGAACTTAAAAAGGTTCGAAACACAGGCTATGGAACAGTTTTTATATCACTGAATCTAAATTCGTTCGGTGTAAGAGCGCAGTACTTTTAAAGTTTGATGATATATCTTTTATTATGAAGCGTACGAAGGACTATCAAAAGACATCCATCGTATTCTTGAACGATGGAAAAGCATTAACTAATAATCGAACACTGAATTGCACCGAATTACAGCAGTCCTTGTCTCAATTACGTACCACGTCGCGAGCCACGGCACTGGTGTAGTTTTGCTTTACAAAATTATTATTGTATTTCAATTTTAGATATAAATATTAAAATGGCGGAAGCCAAACTAAAAATGGACAACAGTGAAAACAACTATGGTTCGATTTCACTTGAAAAAAGTCTTAATAAGAATGGGAAGAGCAAATTATTCGACTGGTTCCGTTCGAGATGGAATTACAAGAAACTACAAGAAGAAAATGTTCAGAAGCAGGAAATACCATCTTTTCGTTCTCTAGTAAGCGGTTTAGGTATGATTGATACGTTCCG
Source organism: Macrotrachela quadricornifera (assembly GCA_022393335.1). Classification (NCBI taxonomy): domain Eukaryota; kingdom Metazoa; phylum Rotifera; class Eurotatoria; order Philodinida; family Philodinidae; genus Macrotrachela; species Macrotrachela quadricornifera. The sequence continues at coordinate 32,375 of JAJEKB010017474.1, forward strand.
AATAAATATCGAGAACAGTTTTCACCCAAACTGTTATTTTAAAATGTTATAAGAATTCAACTAGCATTCCACTCGAAAGGAAAAAATTATCTAAAGAGCCACTACAGCCATTGTAGTGTTGTCGGAGAGACCACAAATCAGGAACTTCGTGTAGGAGTGTCAGTATTCTCCATTCTGACAGATCCATTCTCAACGAATGAGAACGCATTCCATCCTATGTTTTCTAACGTTTTTCAACCTATAATCCTGTTCCAAAAGTCTTGTTGTGGTTTTTTGTGAGTCTTTAATGCGTTTCTCGTTCTTGAAAATGGGACGTCAGCCCGTGTTCTAGTTTCTAGAAACATGAGTCCAAATATATTTCATGTGGAAAAGCACTCATTATAAAAGTGACACTCTATACTATCATTGTGCTGTGTCGTGAATCCGACCCATTAGACGCGTCAGATTTCCAGTTCATGAACGCGGGATTAAAAACTGACACTTCTAACTCTGAATAAAAACAAACTCGTGTTTCGTCAATTGCAAGAATTCACTTATTTCATCATTAGTGATGTCGCACGTATTTCGCTAGGTTAGCCTAACCAACAATTTGGACCAACTTTGACACTTCGTCCATACCGATTGAGTTATACAATTGATACAAATAGTTTAGCCTGCAAGAGGATGATTCATCGACTAGCTCCACATTCGATAACTAATGCTGAGTTTTAATTCATCATTGGTCATCTGGTTTTCGAAAAGAAAAATAAACTAGTTAAATCGTTTCAAAAACAAACGTTCAATATCTCCCTTTTTATGTATACTGCCAAAAGTAGAAACGTGTGTTTGAATTCTGAAAGAAAAGAGAAAAAATATTTTGGCGGTCCTTTTACCAAGTAAACTCCACACTCTAAAAACATAGATGTTTTACCAAACTCTCAAAAAAGTTCTGGAGATGTTCAAAAGCATCAAAGACGCCCAAAGTCCCAGAAAAAACGATGAAAAAATCTACAAAATCTTTAAAGATTCAGTCCATGTATCCGCGAAAAGAATCTTCTCCTGCGAAACCTTTTTAAAGTTCCGTACAGCAGAAAAAGGTTTCGTAGCAAAATACGAAACCTTCAGGCTTTCATATTGAACCCTAGTGATTTCGTAAGGATGAATACAAAACTCTAAAGTGTTCGCATTTCCCTACAAAACCTTTTTCTGCTGTACGGAACTTAAAAATGGTTTTGCAGAAGATTCTTTTCACAGATACACAGACAGAATTTAATAGATTTCATAGATTATTTTATCCTTTTTTTTAGACTTTGGTCGTCTCGGATGCTTTCAGATATATTCGGAACCTTTTTTGAGGGTTCGATTAAACACTTATTTTCTAAAGAGTTCATGCCATACCATTGTATTGCCTTACATGGAAAATGAAAACTCATTCATAATCTTCATTGAAACATAAAAAAACTTAATTTTTCATTTTTTTACAAATCCAAAGACTCATGCAATGAGTTGGTTTTTTTTCAATGGCTGAAAAGTCGATCTTTTCTTTTTGTAAAAAACGGTGTCATGCTAAATCTTTTCTCGGTGCAATTTTATGAATCTATTCTTTTATTCCAGTCAAAAAATCTAGAACTTGAAACGTTTTTAAACAGAAATGCTGAATTAAAAATGGTTTTAGATTGCGTGTCTAGAACCTAAACAAAGGTTTCGAAAACGGTACCCAAACCTAGAACCATAAAAAGTTCTAGACCTTCACTAAAACCTTCAATGGTTCCTTGTGATGTTGTGTTTAAAGAGTACACTTTTTGGTTTTTCAAGAGGAACAAAGTCTGAATTATGCAAAAAATCAGACATCACGCCGTGCCAGAAGTGCATGAGATAGTAAGAAGAATATTCTCTGCACACGTAAAACAGATTATTTTATGGGGTCTCTTCCACAAAATCCACAAGTATTTTTAGATCTCATGAAAGTTCCAAAACTTCTACTCTATAAAAAAAAGCGTCATGAGGAACTATTAAAGGTTTTAACGAAGGTCTAGAATTTTTTATGGCTCTAGATTTGGGAACCATTTTCTGAATTTGTTTTGCGTTCTAGATAGGGATCCGCAGTTTCAGTGCAAATACTGAAAAACTGTCACTGTCGGTGCTGACAGTGCTACGGTGCGTTACTGTCGGTGCTGACAGTGCACGATTTACTGAAACTGCGCATCCCTAATGAAAACACAAGCACCCATATCGTTAAAAAATATGAATAAAAGTCCCATTTTACATTGGTATGGATGTTTGTAATTATAGTACTCGGTGTACCTAAAAGAAAGATTATAGTGCATCTTTGTGATTAGAAGAATATGTAACATTTTCATGGAGAACACTTGACGATTTTTCAAGGTGGTTTTATGCTGGTCGATTACCGACATCATCAATGGTGTAGCTACAGGATAAATTTAAAAACATATGTTTGAAAATATGGAATTAGTCCTTCAATTCATTTCAGCTTACACATTATTTCTAGTCTAATTAGATTAGAAAATTATGGAGAACGATGTGGACAACCTAAAAAACGCAGAACCAGCTTCATCTCGTTAACTTTTTCTCTTCTATCCAAGTATTGTTATTTTCTTTGTCAAAATAAATGAACTATAGCAACCTCAAAACAATAGATAATCGGGCTCATTTCATATTCGATGCTCAAAAGAAACAAAACATTCTTTTTTGCCCGAAAAGATTTCATTGGGCTCAAATAAAACCAAGAGGACTTAAATGTTTGTTAATTGCAGGCTTAAAAGAATGCTTGTCCACTTATCATCCTCCCTCTTTTATCATAATTTCTTCATTAGAATATAGTTGAATATGATTTGACATCAACTTTAGGAGAACAACAAAATTATGGCGGCATTATTGGGATAGAATTTGAACATTACCTATGGATTATGGAAATTTAAAAAAAAACCATCAAGCAAAATGCTTATACCCTTTTAACGACGATAGCTAGAGACTTTCAGCTGTCACCAT
>JAJEKB010017474.1:40362-66633 GCA_022393335.1 Macrotrachela quadricornifera
TTCAAAAAATACTCACGGACCATTCTTTTTTTGGATGGACAATAGTTACGACTGACACTCACAATCGAAAGGGATATATACTCTCAGAAGAAAAAAATATTGCCATGTTTGATATCATACTCCAAAAAATGGTACATCTCTAGTCATATTTGCACTATTTCAGATTCAGGTACCCAAACTAACACAATTTAACCATATGAATCGGTAATCGTTGGATTAGGAAACCGGTCTGAACCCAAGGAGGAAACATGATTCTGTGAGTTTGTGATTTAAAATGATCTAAAATGATTTAAAGCGATTTAAAAATGATTTTAAATCATCTTAAATCAGTTTTTCAAGTGATTTAGCATGATTTAGAGTGATTTGATTTTAATTTAGGGAGTGATTTAAATCAGTTGTTTCTCCTTTGTCTGAACCGGTAACCTTTTCATCGGAAATCCATCAGAATCGGTGACCGTTTCGCCAGGTACAGTATCTCAGAGATTGATCTTCATCAGTAAAACCACTAAAATCACCTTTTCCACCGATGAAATCCCTAAAAACAACAGAAAACCCGTAAGATCATCGTGATTCACTGAAAGATTTCTAACATCATCGTTTTCACTAATAGAACCCAAAATTCACTGGAAAACACCTTCAAGTGTACACCCTACCTTTCCGAACTTGAAAATCAAAATATTTTCGACTTTTGTGAAACACGATCTGAAAGAGAGTGTTGAAGTGTTTAGGAGTAGAAATTTGCACTCACCCCACCCACAGACGTGACAGATGCCCTTAGAAACAGCACATCACAGACTGTGACAGACATCTTAGCAAGACCCCTGTCACGGATCGTGACCGACATGGGTTCAAAGTCACTAAGTACAAATCATTATGGACCATCACAGACTGTGACCGTCAGGTAAAAGAACTATAAAAGTATTTATTGACTAAATACTTTGATAGAAAGGCACAAATTCGATTGAATTCTATTCATCGTGTCATCTCAAAAAGAAAATCTTAGTGCATTTAAAATATAACATAACAGATCTCGCTCTCTCTCTCTCTATATATATATATATATCTACACTACTTGCCATAAGTCCCGGGACATCTGTTACTCAACACCGGCTAAGCCGTTTTCTATGAAATTTTTACCAGAGATAGAGCTTAAAAAACTGTGATCACAGACACTAACCCCAGCTGGATCGGTCGACGCAAATTGGAATTATAATACAAACACTAGTCTCATCTCTAATTCCCTGTAAATTAATACTCATTTTTTATGAAAAACAAGCAATATGCTACAAGTCTTCTTATTTTATAAATTGTTTTTTAGACCCTTAATTTTAGTCGGTTTCTCTCTAAAAAGCTTGTATTAGGCGTGTATATCGCATGAAGATGTAAAGAAAAAATTCATGATTTCCTTTATTTTGTTGAAGTTCAAGTTATACAATGCACAAGAGGAAAAATTTTTAAGTGATTCTCAGTAAAGAGTATAATCATCCGACGAAGTGATCACTGCTTGTACACGACTTTTTATACTGTCCACAAGATTAAATGCCAGCTCATTTGCCAATTCTCTCCACTCGTTGTTTATAGCATCGATCAAATGTTTGTGGATAACTGGTCGGCGTTGAGCAACCTTTATCTTGAGAATGTATAGAATCGTATAGAGTTAAGAGCAACAAATGCTCACTACGTATTTCGATACTGCGAAAAATCAACGAAAATTAAGGATCTAAGAAACGATTTATAAAATAGAAAGACTTGTAGTATACTGCTTGTTTTTCATAAAAAATGAGTATTGATTTACAGAAAATTAGAGATGAGACTAGTGTTTGTATTATAATTCCAATTTGCGTCGACCGATCGAACTGGGGTTAGTGTCTGTGATCACAGTTTTTTAAGCTCTATCTCTGGTAAAGATTTCACAGAAAACAGCTTAGTCGGTGTTGAGTAACGGATGTCCCGGGACTTATGGCTAGTAGTGTAGATATATATACGTATATGACCAGTTGACATGGAGTCAAGGGTAGAAGGATAAGAAGAAAATAGAAAAACAATAAGAAAATAACAATAGTTGGCGTCACTATATAAAAAATATAACATTCCAGAACATGACATCAACAAACGTCACACGAGAGAGATGAAAAATTGTGAAAATTTTCACAATACGCCCGAACACCGAATAAGAAATGGTCGCTATATTATAGATTCTATCTAAAAGAATATTAGAATTAACTCCAGGATAGAGCTGTTATATACATTCTTGTAGACGAGACATTTTAGTATGTATTCGTGTAATAAAACTTTCGATATCAACTATTTTATAAAATTTTAAGCATAGAGCTACGAACTTTTGGTTATCCTTGAGTATACATATTATCGATTAGTTCATTACCAGTTGTGACGTAAACGATCTTTCTCTTTTTCCTTATAATCATAAAAAGTGTTCCAAAGGTCTCGATCCCTTTCTATAAATTGATGTTATCTATATGAATATATATATATATATGCAGGGCGTTTGAAAAGTCACTTATCAAAAAAACATTTAAATATCTCCCTTACGGCTCGAGCGAACGAGCTGATTTTTTTTATCAATGATATAGGCATGTTCAAAGTTTATATCCATAAAGACATGCCTAGATAGACTCTTTGTTAAGTATCGTTATTGATTTGAACAAAAAAATTTGACTTTTTCACAGATAGGAACAGGGTGAAACAAAAGTCACCTTACCAAGAAAAAAATTGAATATTTCTGCTATAGCTCAACCAAACAAACTGATTTTTTTACCCATAATAGCGGCATGTTGACACTTTAAACCCATACGGGCAAGATTCGAGAAAACCCTTGTTATGTACCATGAATGACTTCAATAAAATATGTTTACTTTTTCACAGATAAGAAAAAAAACAATATAATTAACAAAGAATTTCTCTAAGCATGTCTATATGAACCTAAAGCTTGAACATGCCTCTATTATTGATAAAAGAATCAGCCCGTTTGCTCGAGCTGTAATGGACATACTCAGTTTTTCTTCCCGTTGTGTAATTTTTGGGCAATCTTGAAAAGTCATTTTGTCCAAAAAAAAATTGAATATCTCCTTTACGGTTCAAGCAAACGAGCTGATTTTTTTATCAATGATAGAGGTATGTTCAAGCTTCATATTCATAAAGACATGTCTAGAGGGATCTTTTGTTAAGTGTATTGTTTTTTCTTTCTATCTGTGAAAAAGTCAAATTTTTTTGTTCAAACTAATAACGATACTTAACAAACAGAGTCTCTAGACATGTCTTTATGGATATAACTTTGAACATGCCTCTATCGTTGATAAAAAAATCAGCTCGTTTGCTCGAGCCGTAAGGGGGATATTCAAATTTTTTTTTGGTATGTGACTTTTGCGACACTCTGTATATAGTTGACTGAAATATACAGTTTTGTAGAAAATGAGAAGATCTATCTTTTAAAAAAATGTTTGAAATTGTGTCGTATGTATAAAAGGTTATGATCATCTTATTCATAATGACTAAGCATTTAATACGTTACGTTTTTTTTTAAAAACAAAAACAAATTTTGCACTGTTTGAGTCATTAAGGTCAAGTGAAACACTGCTATTACTAGATATTTTTATATGATTTCATAGAGCTCGGCAAGCTCTACAAGAATATGTATATCAAAAGAAATTCTGATCCTCTTTCCAACATAAAACTTGGAGGAAAGCAGAAAGACTAATAAAAATCTGGTATAAGAGTGTGTTTGACTATGAATAACTCTATCTAATCGATTGTTGATTTATGTTAAGAGATGCAGTATCCCATTCTGAAGCTGAAAATAACTTTTCCAAGCTTCATTAACAAACCAAACAATCGATCAGATAAAGTTATTGAACGTTCAGCATACTCTCGTCAATGCAATACATGAAATTTTTATTAGTCTATCTGATTTCCGACAAGTTTTGTAGTGGAAACAGCACTGAATTTTTTTTAATATTCATATCCTTGTAGACCTCGTTGAACTCTATCAAATCATATAAAAATATCTAGGAAATGATATTTAGCTTCAGACATGACAAGCATATTTTGTTTTTCAAAAAATGTAATGTCTTAAATGCTTAGTCATTATGAATAAAATGATCATAACCTTTTATGTATACAACACAATTTCAAGCATCTTTCTTCAAAAGATAGCTTTTTTCATTCTCTACAAAATTGTATGTTTCAACTAACTATCTATATATGTATTCATATAGATAACATCAATTTATAGAAAGTCATCGAAACTTTTGGTACACCCTTTATTAGAAGTCTGTACATTTGCCATGATTCGTTTGTAGTGACGGATTTAGAGAAGGATGATGGAATAATCGTTCTTCTCTTCCGGAAAAATTTATCGACTTTTCCCAGCAAAACTGAGTCAAAAAATTTTACACTGCCTCAGATCGCTCTCGAATAGTGTTTTTTACCTAAAATCAACTCTCTGCTTCCGAATATTGCGACCTCCGTAAAAAAAACCCAAGATCCACCACTGTTCTTTTAATGACACTTGTATTCATCGAAAAAACGTTAAAATCACTGATAATGATCATTAAGCACTCTTATTAGCGAGTTTTAATTGGAGGGAACGATGATTATGGTGGTCCGTTTAATACTTCTTCGAAAGCCATATACCAAAAATAAAAGACCTCCGAAACGAAGATCTCTGACATAAATGATTAAACAAAATTTGACAATTTTTATTTTCGATAATATTTATTTCTATCCTAGCTTGGAGAATCTCACTTTTAGACGATCTCGTTTTCGTCGATGAGATATCCCAAGTCTCAATCCTGTCGATTCCTTGAAAAACTCTGGAAGGATATTCCAGTATCCTGCATCATAGGATCTTGCCAAGTTTCATTCAGGATCCTATTTCAAATCCTAGCAATACCGATTCCAAGGATTTTCCAACGTGAAACAGGATTCTGTTCAAGATTTTTTCCAGATCCTAATAGAGATTTTCTCAGGATTTTTAAAAGAGGATTTTGTGAAGACTTTATCAAGATTTCGTCGGGAACAGGACCAAATTTTCATAGCATGATCTTGTCAAGAATGATAGACATCTGACGAGGATGTTAGCAAGAAAATAAAAAGATTTCTGAGGAGAACTGTCCAAAAACACGAATTTCAACTGATAAAACAAAATAAAAATATGATCAGGATTTTGATAAGAAAATACAGGGCTTCTGTTAGGATTCTTTCAGGCTTCTATGTAGAGACTATTGAAACTCTAACATTACAAGAACTGAAACTCCGTGGTTACACACTTCTGCCAGAATTTAGTCGTTTCTTGAGGAAAAAAAAGCGAGTCCTTGCAGGATCCTCATAATATCTTTCAGGGATCTTGTGCTGAAACATCAAAGATTTTCCCTAGGAATAGTCTTGTCGTAGAAACATTTTGATTTCTTTGTGGTTTTGTTGAAACATAGAAGTTAGTTATTTCTTCGGTTGACGCATTGCTGTCTTTGATCACTATGATGTCCAACTTACACTAACTATTCGACCTGTTGCAGTTTGTTTTGGTCTTTTCTTCGCGAGTTGTCTCGATATATTTTATACATTCACCTCCTTGGGATCCACCAATGAATCCAATTACTGCTAATCTATCATAGTTATTCGTAACTAACAACTTAAATGTGGCACCTGCACTTATAAATCTTCATATAATGTCTTCTTTGGATTTTATGAATATTTATTCAAGTCCTGATATACTAAAGATTCGAGTTATATAAGGTATCGTGCAGATAGAGAATATTGGAAGCATCACCTGCCGTAAGCAGATAGGATTATAGAAGATTTATCTTCTGTATCTCCTATATTAAGGGTTCATTGAGTCATGCAACACAGAGATGGCGCATCTTTCGAAGAAGGTGCTGCAAAGTACATGCTATACCTTCAATACATCACTTTCATAGATTTCCAGTGGTGAAATAGCGGCTTTTACCGTCACGGTGAAGCTTCTTAGCGTATTGGACGAGACATATTCTAGCTATAACACAGAAGTGAAATTTAAACTGGATAAAGAATAGAATTCCATTCATAAACTAAAATCTCAAAATTGATATGAACATTTTCTACACCTTTCATTGGAAAACTTCTTCGATCATAAAGTTTCAATAACAGTTCCGATTGAAGCTGTACTCTCGCCGTGACTTTGAACAATGTTTGACGAATTATTTCATAAATCTTCCTTTACTCTTCTTCTGCGGTATTTCCAAGCTTATAATCTGTTAGTTTAGAATCACTTAGTCTTCAAGGGAGCAAAACTAATCAAAAAATTTCAATACACATTATGCTTTTTTTTTTATTGAAATAGATATCGGGAGCGTTTCATTTGTCATGGGTTATTTGAAAGCAGTTTGTTTCACTAGGGCGACGGAAAGACAAATAGGTCGGTTACGTACTGTGTTATATCGAACTCTTCTCGCCAAATCAATCAGCTATTACGATACTCACCCATCTGGGCAACTCACTTCTATGTTAAGCAAGTAAGTGTTTGTAAAAATAAAAATATTTTAATAAACTTCATTTTGCAAAAGTAATGTCGACAAGATAGCTGATGCTCTGGGCATGAAACTTGCGATGAATATAATGACTATGTCTCACTTGATCTCGGGTATTATTATTGCCATCGTTTACGTGTGGGAAATATCACTGATGATAATATGCCTTACACCACTGATGTACTTCGTGGGATCTATGATTAGAAAGGTATTCAAATAACTGTAAAAGTTCATTTTGTATACTTTATTCATATCTGATAGCGTATGAGCCATTTGACGCATTCTGAGCTTGAAGCATGCAGCAAAGCCGATGCCATTGTACAAGAAATCTTTACATCTATTCGCACCGTATTCGCCTATAATGCTCAGCACAATGAAGTACAGCGGTATGTTTATATGCATTATGTAGCCTATGCACGATCAGTAGTATCGAACGTAAAAGTTAAATTCAAGTGAAAGATTTATTACAATTAAAATTTCAACTTGCAATTTTCCTGTTTTAACTCTATTTCTCATTCTTCTGATGGTTTCCGTCTATTTCCTTGTCTTTTCGCCTTCATCGTATTCTTCCTATGCTTATCCTGTACCTCAGCTTGTACGCATAACGTGTCACTTCAGTGGCGTGAGTTCGAAATCGAAACTCTCAGGAATCATTATTACCATGTTGTAGAGTATAGTCGAAAACATACAGAAACTCATTTTGTAATGTAGTTTTTCGCAGAAAATCGTGAAAGGTAACTGGCGGCAAAGCTGTCACTAACGGATGGCAGCAAAAGAGTGTATATAGTCTGTTGATTATTTGTGCGCGTACGCAGATCAACTTCATGTATACGAAATTGACCATTATTGGGCAATTCTATGCCGATAGAAGTATCTTTACGTCAAACAATTCCTTTCCTATATCTTCTTATCTGTCTCAATGTCGTTCTACAAAACTTTGATATATATGGTGTCATCGCGTTACGAAAAATGATGTACTTTTCCCTCAGCCATGATGTATTATTAGTTTTTTTCCTAAAACCTAGGTGCATAAAGCTAAATTTTTTAGGGGCTACTCAATGCAAAATCCTTTATTCAAAAATTACTTTCCATTCGAATAATACAGCGTAACGCAATGACGATTTTTGACGTATTCATCGTTTTTTCATTTGACAAAAATTTCTTTTCCAACAATGAAATAATATTCGTAGGTTTAGAATTCTTTCACTATTATATTCTATAGTGAGTATCTAATAAACCAACATGAGAGTAGAGTTAATCAGCCAATCCTAATATTGTATAATTTAAAAAAACATCAAAACATATTGAGATAACTTACTGCTGTGGTCATTCCCAGGGATCTCGGAAGAGCTTATTTTTGAATTCCTATTTGAAACTTCGTACAAAGAGAGATCTCAACGAGAGTAGATTATTGTAAAAATTTCAGATTTACTGAAGGCTCCTAGCTGTAAACAAGGAATCAACACTAGCCTGTATAAGTGACATTAGGTTATCTCAGCCGTATCTTTCGATAAGAACAGGGAATATATCTGAAATATCTACACAAAAACGTCATTGTGTTACGTTATTTTAAACTGTGCCTTTCCAAAAATTGAAAACTTTTAGGGCTGTAGTATCAGCCACGAAATGTGTCATGGTCTTGGCTATAAATATGCTATCAAATGTTTCCTTGTGTTACCTACATATTCGCAGGAAATTAAGAAACAAACAGTCCACCTTCACTTTTAGGGGCCTTTTTCCGTCATCGCGTAACGCTCTTTATTTTCGCCCTCACTACCATGTGATTCATTCAGACAAGTTGATATTTTCAGAGGATGTGTAGGTGATAGAGATATAACTTTTAGGAAAAAAACTAATGTTCTAGCTTATGTTATTCTTAAGAAAGATCAATAGAAATGCGGCCAAAACATCAACGCGTTACGCTCGTACAAGCTGACCTATATTCCTCACTACCTTATATTGTTCTCTCTCAAAGCTGACTAAAACTTGAAACTTAAATAACGATAATTCAAAGCATTATCTATTGATGGTTCATAAACTACAAATAAACTTTGAAATCTTAGTTAGCAGTAAGAAAAAGGAGTGCCGAGACGGATTTACATAGAATGAAGACATCAATGTTTGTTATGATAAAAATAATTATTTATAAAACATCCTGTATATTAGCATGCATCCAAAAAAGTATAATAATGATGAACTTTTCGAGTATTTCGTACTTGTAGCAGTATTTCAAAACATAGTCCCAGTTACAGAAAAATCCCGACAGATGCTTTATTTCGGTGTGCCTGAATCAACTGATTAGCTTGCTCCCTTCTGAAGTTGCAAAAACTGAAATTTCAGCAAAAAAAGGAATTCATAGTAATCTATATCACCATGTTAGATCAACCAAATTGTGTCCACTTTTTTCATCAATGCGATGCAAAGCTAAGCGATCAGAATTTGGCAGATCCACTCTCCCTTTTAATTAGAGATTCCATACATGGTTAATTAGGAAACTGAAATAATACAAGATGATGGACACACTTTTCGAAATACTGAGAGGCTCATTCATTATGATATTCATTGTTATGATTTTCTATGGAATCGGTAGTAAGAATTATACATGAAAATTCTTTACTTTACACTTATTGTTCTGTGAATCTTAGAGCGCTGCAACTTAATTTGCAGCTCAACGTCTCATTTTTACTGTTCTTGTTTAGCTACACTAATATCATGCCAACCATACGTGATTTTTCTTTGAAGAAAGCGCAAATCGGCGGACTTCAAGTTGGATTGAATAATCTTTTAGCCTACATATATTATGCTGCTACCGTAGTCGTCTCTGCTGTGCTGGTTAATACTGGACGAGCTACAGTTTTTCATGTATTAGTGGTATGTAGTTAAAGTGTGGTATCATCGAATGGGACTTTTGTTACTTTTTCTCATCAAATAGGCATTTCTCACGGCTGGCCGCAGTAGTTTTCATACACTCATGCTTTTGCCTCAGTTTCATGTGCTCTACGAGGCAACGGGTGCAGCTCAACGTCTCTGGCAGTTTATTGATGAATATGAAGCAAAACCAAATACTCAAGAAAATATATCGATTTCTTTAGCAAGTGGAATCACGTTTAACAATGTATCTTTTGCTTATTCTGCACGACCTGAAGTGTCAGTTTTGAATGGGTTAAGTTTTCATATGAATCAGGGTGAGACAGTGGCTATTGTCGGCAGTTCAGGCTCAGGTACGCAGCTTACACATTGAGATAACTTAAAACTGTTTGTGCACATTCAATATCGAGATGGTCCCAAAATGATGAAATAACATTTTCAGAAATCTCCACTCTATTCATCAATGATTCGACTCAGGATTTCTGCTTGTTTTGAAAAGGGGAGAGCTTAAAGATTCTACAGAAAGCTTGAAAAAGACTGCTAGAAGATATTTTGTATGAATTTCTAGTTGAAGTTTAACAGAACATATCGAATTCATTCATTTTATGCTGGATATTATTGACAGAAAACAGCTTTATTCAGTTTTCTACCAAAAAATGAACAAAAGCGCAAAAAGTCTGATTGCTGCCGAAATTTACCATGAAACTATTAAAAGTGTTAAAATGTGTCAGAAATTTTTGGAAAAGTCAGATATACTAATTTTGAGCTGAACCAATATCCTTTCTCTCCTCCAATCTGGAAGCATAATTCAGATTTGTTTTTATATCTCATAGACTTACTTAGAGAAATAGCACACGAGGAATGTTGGTAGCATGTATTCCAGAATAAATGTATTTCTCAGCATTTTATTAGTACTTCTGCCATTTTTGATCTCTGAGACTAGATTTTATATCGGAAAAAATTTTATTCAATTCTTTACGAACCTAGTTACAACGCTTATGGATAGGAACCAATCAGCAAAGACTCGAGCTTTAAATTATCAGTCACCAAAATGACGTATTTTGTAATAGTGTTGTTTTAAAGAGCTAATTACTTAGGGCAATCCAAAAGTAGTGAGGGGGATATCGTATTTTCGTATAGTTCGCTTGGAAAAGTTTTATTTTTTTATAAATAGATAGAGCGTCTTTTATTATATCTTTTTGTCCTATTTGATCACTATTCCGTTGATCTTATAATAATAAAATTTCGATAAGAACTATTTTCATTGAAAATCAGCTGGTACCATTTAGATCATAATGAGTGTGGCACTTTTGCATTCTGTTTTATTATCACTTAATACGTTGTATTAGAAAAACAGAATATATCAGAAGATGCAGCGTGAAAAGCTCCACAATTTATAAAGGATCGCTCATTCTATAGTTGCACTTTTTGTTTTCAAAACGATCAAAACTCTGAACGACCAAATTTCGACATTGCAGAAACGGAATTGTTTTTTAGTAAAAAATGCATTCGGTTTTCCCTATCTCATCTTTTTTATTACCTAACATGTTTTATTTAAAGAAAAAAATATACTACATGATGCAACGTGAAAAGCTCTACAATTTAGAGAGAACAATTATAAAAAGATAAGATAAAAAGCCAAATTCGTCATATAGCAAAAAAAAGCAATCTTATTTTTGCAACGTCTAAATTGGTCGCTCAGAATTTTGTCCATTCTGCAAACATAAAGTGCAGCTATAGAATAAGCGATCGTTTATAAATTGTAGAGCTTTTCACGCTGCATCTTCTGATATATTTTGTTTGTCTAATACAATGTATTAAGTGATGATAAAATGAGATACAAAAGTCTTCCGTTTTTATAATGCCATGCTCGTTATGATCTAAATGGTACCAGCTGATTTTCAATGAAAATAGTTCTTATCGAAATTTTATTATTATAAGATCAACTGAATAGTGATCAAATAGGATAAAAAGATAGAGTAAAAGACGCTCTATCTATTTATAAAAAAATAAAACTTTTCCAAGCGAACTATACGAAAATACGATATCACCCTCACTACTTTTGGATTGCCCTAAGTATTTTCTATAAGAAAAACATCCAACTTGAAAAACAAAAAAGATGTAGTTTTGGTTATCAATTTCCAGTAATATGAATGAAAGTTTTATCGAAATGAGAGCTATTAGTCTGAATTTTGGATATGTTGCAATCATGATCACGAAGCATTTTTTGATATATTTCCCATCGAAAAATTGTCAGGAATTTAGAAAACTGCACTTTGAAAAATATTACATATGGCATTATTTGACATCTTATATACCATTTTGACTTCCACTTTTCGGATTTTGATTATGAGAATCACTATTTAAATCAAAAGTAATAGTTAAATTTTAAATCAGTGTTGTATCATACAATATATCCCTATTACTGAAAATGTTATCATTTGGCAACATCAGGATGAAAAAGATTGACATACGCGGCGTCGCAATGATTATAGAGCATTCTGTATATTTTTGCATTAAATCGCATCATGTTTACTCGTTTTAGGCAAGAGCACGTGTGTTCAGCTGCTACTGCGTTTTTATGACCCGACAAGTGGTTCCATTCGAGCCAACAACGATTATCCGATTGGTGAAAGTAATATTGAAAGCTATCGTCAACAGATTGCCGTTGTTAGACAAGAGCCTGTGAGTGTATCACATACAAAGCGCTTGAAGTATGAACAAGTGTATACCTTATAGGTTCTTTTTGCGACAACCATTCGCGAAAACATTCAATACGGCAATGAATTCGCTTCATTCGCCGACATTGAAGAAGCCGCTCGACAAGCCAATGCACATGAATTCATCATATCTCTTCCAAAGGTATGTATAGGATTAAACAGCAGTTACCTAAATAAGAACAATCCGTAAGTACGACATAATAGAAGGTCGTAAAGTTATTTTTAAATGGAAGGAAGGGAGGCATAGTTCACTAATGCACACACGAACGAAAGTTACTGGACAAGAGAGATAACCTACAAGTGAAATATCCGAGGTAGCTAATGCTTTCAAGATTAACTTTAGAAGAACAGCTCATGATTACAGCCAAACGATAGAATGTTTGAAGAGTTTTTGTAAACTAATCATCTAAAAATCATGTGTATCTTTTGTTTTTGTAGAAATCTTCCAGATATTATATTCAGTATCAGATGAATATCTATCATTTATCACAAATCAGGTTTCCTGAATTCATCCCTAAGTGAAATCCACATTGGTGGATAAGTAATCAGTTAACATTTATACTGGTGACTAAATAGGAGTTTTAATTTAGAGATTTTTTTTAAATACGAGGTGTCCCAGAAATAACGAGGCACACACAAAAAATTTGAATATATCCATTACGGCTCGAACTAACGAGTTGATTTTTTAACCATAGATAGAGGCATGTACACACTCTAAATACATACGAACAAGGTTAGTGAGAACCTTCGTTAAGTATCACTATTGACGTCAACAAGAAAATGTTTACTTGTTTATAGGTAGGAAAAGAAAATAATATACTTAACAAAGGTTCTCACTAACCTTGTTCGTATGGATTTAGAGTGTGAACATGCCTCTATTCATGGTAAAAAAAATCAACTCGTTAGCTCGAGCCGTAATGAAGATATTCAAATTTTTTTTGTCTGCCCCGTTATTTCTGGGACACCCTGTATGTTATCATTTGATATTCTGCGATGTGATGAAATAGTTGCGCTACAGAATTGTCCATATAGTTTTAATACATTAACATATGTTTGATCTTGAGAATAAGCATAAATTGAGTGCCAGAAACGAGGAAATAATTTTAACGAGATCTTCCTATTAACAAAATATGAACAAGATTTGGATATTACTTTATAATCACTTTTTCGAAGATTTGATTTGTATGTGAACGAACAAATGCTTTTTGACTATACCAAAGACCTTCAATTGCGTCAAGTTCGCAATGATATTTTGGGCTGTGATCTAATCAAAAGTGTAGTTCACAATAAAATTTATTCAAAAGAAATATAAATGAAATCTTTCTATATGCTTATACTCTGGTTTTGGAGAAAGGTTTTCCAGAAATCTCCTTAAGATCTTTTACTTTATGTATGCCTTCAGAGCATGCTCATTCAATTTGTCATTGAGATTTATCAGTGGAAAAAAATTTTCATTCGATTTAAGTGAAAAATGTATATGTTATGTGAAAATGATCTCCCCGCTTTTCTATGGTACCAGTAAAAGCAATTCTTGTCGACCGAAAAAGGAAAACAAATAAAAACGATGCATACTTTTATGAGGACTGATATGATGAATCAAACGATATAAAACATTTGGATCTATCACTTACTCAGAAAAACTAGATAGCTTTACAAAATCGACCTATCAGTGTTGTAGTGGAAGGTATTCGAATAGTTAACGGCAATTTCAGACCTTTTCTAGAATTAGTTTTTACTGTCGGATCTAAAAATAATATTTTCGAAAAGTTTCAAGAACAGAAATATTAGCATTTTTGGAGATTTTGAGATAAAACCTCATTTTTGGACACCTAATGTTTTCCAAGTTTTTCACCATTTTTGACTTGAAAAAAGTATTCAACAGAGCTAAAAACTAGTTCTTCGTGATCAGCAGTTCAAACTCAATCGAACTATGTGCAAAAAAAAGAAAAAATTTACTCGAATTGTGCAGTCTGCATTTAATAATTCAAATAATTTTGCATGATATCATTTTTGATAAAATTTCATTTTTTTGCATTTTCATATAAAATCACGATATATATGACTCTCATGTACACGTCTTTATTAATGAAATTAAAAAATTGGTTTTATGAATAATCATAGGCTAGCAAGATCTACAAATCCTGAAAGTTTCAAGCGATTTCGAAATACTTGTGCACTTTGTAGTAAAGATCCGATGGAAATGCTTCATATATAGAAGCTCATTGCTCAACCATTCTCGTTTAAGTTGCAACTAATGTTTTTGCCTATAGATAGGTTATGAAGGCGATAAAATAGTACTCATAGCGTTTTCATAAGAGGAAATACAAAACTAAGCAATCGTCAGACAGAAATAACTTATTTTTAACTAGATTAAGCATACGCACTAATCTATTCTCACTATCAGCACTAACCAGATCCATAATATATGACAATGAACTTTTGTAAAATGCATATGTAATGCTCTGGAGCTAACTGTTTTAGTTGAGAACGCATTTACCAGTAAATAATGCCTTTTTTATTTACCATCAAGGCGAACATTCATGTCACAATTTAAAAGAAAATTGAAAGTGCATGTGACACTTGGTATTTCTTTTTTCTTACCAATCCCACGATGGCTTTGATGAAAACTAAGAATTTTCTGTAAGATGAAAAGGCGTTTTTGAAAAGGTAATATTTATATATATAGTCTGTGACTCAAACAATATACTTAGTGAAAGATCATTGACATACAATAGAAGACATTCACACTATATGTATGATTCAATCAGTAACAGAGGCCGTTTCTCATTAGCTACTAGTTTATATAAATCAGGAATAGTAAACAAACATGAAACAGGCAATGAAGACAGAATTTTTTGACGCATTTTTACAAATCTTTGATCTAGAGATGATAGTAGAAAATAATAATAACATCACGTTCTTTGTAATCGCTCACAAATTCTGTGATTTTTAGAACATGTAGCTATGGCAGTATTTATTGATGATGAAGCGTTGTATGCATTAAATATGGCATTACCTAACAATCATTATCACGCTTAACATCACATATATAAATATTATTTCCGAAGTAAACATCTATTTTGTACCCGCTAACAGTACATATCCAATATTTCTTTCTAATAGTCTTCTTATCGCATCTACATACGTGTTCATTCATGTTTAACAGCCATTGGTTATTGTTAGATGTTATGAAAGATATGTTGCTATTCGTGCGAATGGATGTGTACATTAGGATCGATATAAGATATATTGATCAAAATATAAATGTTGAATATTTGGTTAAATTTATTTGTACGACAGTCATATTTTCTTCATTTTTGTTTAACAAAGATAGGTGCTTTAGTTAAGAGTAATGGAATTAATCAGAAGAACAATTTCAAAGTTACCCCGTAACATATTGAGTGGTTGATAATGTCACTTTCGTTTCACTTATTGACAACTTGTATGAATTTTTTTCACAGAAATATGATACAATCATTGGAACGCGTGGCTCACAATTGAGCGGTGGTGAAAAGCAGCGTATCTGTTTGGCTCGAGCACTTGTACGTCGTGCACCTATTCTACTACTGGATGAGGTTACAAGTGCATTAGACACTCGATCAGAAGCAATTATACAGCAAGCACTTGCCCGAGTTTGTGGTAGTAAGTTATTAAACGTTTCTTCTCTTATCTGAACAAAGATGAATATTTCGAACAGACGGTCAGCGAACTACATTAATGATTACTCATCGCTTGTCAACAGCACGTCATGCCAATCGCATTATCGTAATGAGTCAGGGCGCTGTGATCGAACAGGGAACACATCAAGAACTAATGACCATTGAGAAAGGAGTCTACGCAGCTATGATTGCTCGCCAAGAAAAAGGTACCAATGACGACACTATGGGTGATGACAAAAAGGAGCAGCAGAGTGATTCATCAATGACTAGTGCCAGTAAATCGAAATCGTCACACAGAAAAAGTAAAGAACTTATGCAAGACCAGAGCAAGCAATACTCCACTCAAGTAAGTATATAATCAAGTAAATAACAACTACTAACTTTCAAGTAACAGCTATCACTATTGTTCTTCGATCACGTTGCTTAAAAAAAGAATTTTCGCCATGAGTAACTGTTGCTGCTTATTCGATCAGTATAAAAAAACAGAATTATTACTATCAATTGACGCTGAAATCTTTAGGCTGAATTCATGAAGAAACTTTACTTTGGCAAGAGTTAGGTTAAGGATGGTTAAAAAAATCTTATCATCCCAGTACTACATTTTTGTGACCTGTACGTGAAAAGAATGAAATTAATTGAACTTAGCCAACACACACTGTAGCTTCTCAAAAGAAATACTTTTTAATTAAAAATTGTGCTATTTAAATTATTTAGTAGCTATCTGTTTTGTTTAAATACCCATTGACTAGTTTCTTATAGCTATTTAAAAAATTCTACGGATTTGTTTTCAATTCGACTAGCAATTTCAACTTCTAGCATCAGAAGTTTATGAAGGTCCAAAATTTTTTTCCGACCTTTGCAAGACATATGTCGCCTATGCGATCCAGGATGACTGTCTAATTCTTTGGAAATATAAATTTTCAATTAGAATGAGAATACGCCGAAAATGGTCTTGTTCTACCACGTTGTTAATGGGACGTTATGACCATTAAAATGAACATATCTCTGTTCGGACAAAATGGTTTCTCTTCAAATTTTCAGTGTTGCTAGGCCAGACACCGACGCCGTTTTTGTGCAAGTTTGACCTTGTGTCAAAGCTTCATTCCTGACATAAAAGCATTTTGCTGAAATATACGTTTGCTAAAGTACTACAAATTTTAAAGAAAAATAAGAAATGTTTGATTTCTTTTGTATTATAATTCTATCTCAGAAAATCTTGAAATAGGTCTAAATTGTAAAGAGTTTTACGAAACACCTGTCCACATATATTGCAAAACTTTGTGTCTCCAAATAAATGGGTTTTAAAAGGAAAATAGGACAGCTACTAAGATTCCACAGTATTTCCTTATCGATTAGCTCGTATTAAGGGCTATTTTGCTGAAAATTTTATCATAAATGTATCTCAATTACGTCTATTAGCATCCAAATTTGAGCTCATTCGGAGAATCATTATGAAAAATGGCGATGTCCTTTAGCAGTCCATGTTCAGAAAAAAGTAATACTGGATGGTCGATCAACGAGTAACGGGTGCGGCAGAATGAATGGCGGTCTCCGTATTTTGACTATAACTTTTTTTCTTTTTGATCTTTAGAGCTGGTTGTTTTGCCAAAAGATGCGCTGTGAAATTCTCTACAAAACCATAACTAAACTTATTTTTGTAGAAAGTTAAAGAAAAAAACTAAATGAATATTATTCAAAACATAAAAAGTACCCAACTTTCTAAGCCAGCGGGTGTTCTCCGAATAGCTAATGTTCGTATCACTTTTTTTATCCTCCAATAGTAGACATATTCTAAAAGCAAAGTATACTATAAGATGCAGCGTGAAAAGCTCTACAAGTTACCTTAAGAATCTTATTTTATATATGCACTCTTTGTTTTCAAAATGATCAAAATTCTGTGCGACTAGTTTTCGATTCTGCAAACAAGGTCATCTTTTTGGTACACTACGAATTCATTTTTCTTATTTCATCTTTGTATCACCTAATATGTTCTGTTAAAAGAAAACTAAATATACCACAAGACGCAGCGTAAAAAGCTCTACAATTTACAAAGAACAAGTCATTTTATATACATGCACATTTTATTTTTAAAATATGCAAAATTCTATGCGACCAAAAAATGGTCTTTTTCGAAGAATCGAAAATTGGTTGCATAGACTTTTAACCATTTAGAAAATAAAAAGTGCATGTATAAAATAAAGTTTTTAGTGTAGCTTGTAGAGCTTTTCACGCTGCATCTTATGGTATACTTCGTTTTTAAAATACACCTACTTAATAATTAAGAAGGGTATACAAATAGCAAGCATGCATGAGACAGTCGCTAGGTTAGAAAGTTGGATACTTTTTATGTTTTGAATAATATTCATTTAGTTTTTTTCTTTAACTTTCTACAAAAATAAGTTTAGTTATGGTTTTGTAGAGAATTTCACGGCGCATCTTTTGGCAAAACAACCAGCTCTAAAGATCAAAAAGAAAAAAAGTTATAGTCAAAATACGGAGACCGCCATTCATTCTGCCGCACCCGTTACTTATATAAATATATATATATGTATAGGCGTTTAGGGGTAAGTACCTAAGTTTTTGAAGAACATATATTAACGTTAATTTTAGAGAAATAATAAGGTTTTCAATAACTGCCTTGCGTTTCTAGCGATCTAAAAGCTCACAATGACCATTTTTATTAACTCCATTCCTGTTCGAGAAGAATCAGTAAGCTTTCCAAAATGCTTTGCAAGGTTCATAGTTATATATAATCATTAATTAACTTTTGGGAATGAATATTAATTTATCTACATGAAACATGGGCTAGTCAACTCATTTCAGAGCTGAGCAAGGCCAGTGAATAATAAATCAAGTCAAACTCTAAAAGCGCACAATCATCATTTTCACTGCCCCCAACTTTGGGAAAAGATAAGATATGAAAAAAAGTCCTCAGAACTTTTGTTATCGATGTGGAGTGAAATTTTTTTCAGGATATTTTCAGTGAATTATACCACAAGATGCAGTGTGAGACATTCTGCAATTTTTATACGATCGCTTATTTTATAGCTCTACTTTTTGTTTTCCAAACGGACAAAATTTGGAGCGACCAAATTTCGAGCATGTAGGGATAGTATGCTTTCAAGATAAGATGGCTTCACTTTTTCGTGTTCTCTGTTTTTCATTAGTTGATATCTTTGAAAAATAAAATAGGCCAAATGATACAGCATGGCAAACTCTATATTCTACATTAGACAGTTTTTCTTACAATTGTTCTTATTGTTTTGAAATATGATCAAATCTCTGGGCGACTAGGTTTTGATCATATGAAAAATTCTCTTTTCAATAAGTCATCAGTACATTTTTGTCTTATTTACTATATAATATGTTCTGTTGAAAAAAGCAAAACGAACCAAAAGATGTAGCGTAAAAAGCTCTATTATGCAAACGAGACAACTTTTCTTACAATTGTGCTTTTTGTTTTTAGAATGACTAAGTTTCGACGAACTGAATTTCGATCTTGTCAAAACGATATTCCTTAGATACATAATAAATTCACTTTTCTTGTTTCGTCTTTTCGTTAGTTGATACGTTTAAATAAAAAACGAACTAGACCACAAGATACACCATGAAAAGCTCTGTAATCTACAATAGATAGCTCCTCCTACAAATTCATTTTGTGCTTTTAAAATCGACAAAAGCTGAACTAAAAAAATAACCTCGTCACGTACTAAAAAAATAAGTTTATCACAGTATCCAAATTCAGGAGCGTCTAATTCAGTTGCATTTTGAACACAAAAAGCACAATTGTAAGAAAAGTTGTCTCGTATGCATAATAGAGCTTTACACGCTACAACTTTTGGTCTGTTTTGTTTTACTCAACAGACCATATTATATAGTAAATAAGACAAAAATGCACTGATCACGTATTGAAAAAAGAACTTTTCATATGATCGAAACCTAGTCTCCCACAGATTTGATCATATTCCAAAACAATAAGAACAATTGTAAGAAAAACTGTCTAATGTAGAATATAGAGTTTGCCATGCTGTATCATTTGGCCTATTTTATTTTTCAAAGATATCAATTAATGAAAAACAGAAAATACGAATAAGTGAAGCCATCTTATCTTGAAAGCATACTATCTTTACATGTTCGAAATTTGGTCGCTCCAAATTTCGTCCGTTCGGAAAACAAAAAGTGGAGCTATAAAATAAGCTATCTTATGAAAATTGTAGAATGTCTCACGCTACATCTTGTGGTATAATTCACTGAAAATATTCTCAAAAAAATTTCACTCCACATCGATAACAAAAGTTCTGAGGACTTTTTTCCATACCTATTACAATGTATCAACTTAATCTTGGAAATTCGTTTGGAGTCTTGCTGAACTGGATAATGGCATTTTTCTTTTTTCTTTGCGTTAAAAGGAACTGTGTTTCGAGCGATCTCTTTTTTCAGTCGTCATCCTCTAACAATTAGAAAAACGATAGCTCGAAAAATGGTTCGTGTTAGCGTGGAAAAAAAATAAAAAATGACATTACGCGAGTCCAGCTGGACCCAAAAAAGCGCTCAAGGGTTGGCATAACACTGGAATGAGCTGAGTCGCAGATAAGTAACTTTAAAATTAAGTTAACGCTGTCATGTATACTGTCACTCATAGCATTAAAATGTTACATTTGTGTTAACCCTTTGAGTCCCGGGTAATTTTTATGTAGTCAATAGGAAGGAGGACGGCTAACAGACAAATCGACCCTGTAAAAAAGTTTTGATTGGAGACCACGACAACATTATACCAAACGAAAGAGCTCTGTAAATTGAGCATTTTTTGTGACGAAGTATGGTCTTTTAAATGCAACCAGGAAGCGTTTTAGGCAAGCTATGTTACACTCACAACTATTTATGGTTGCATTTAAAAGGTCAAATTTCGTCACAAAAAGTGCTCAATTCACAGAGCTCTTTCGTTTAGTATAATATTGTTGAGATATACAATCAAAAATATATTACAGGGTCGATTTGCTTATCAATCATCTCGCGTCCTTTCGACTATATAAAATACTCAGGTTGGACGATCTTACAAAAACCTTATGGAATCTTATGATATCTTACAAGAATATCATAAAGCCTGACGATCTTATAAATATCATAAAAGAATCGTACGAGACATGATAAAATCTTACTGTTAGATCTTACTTTAAGATTCGGACTTTTTGCTTCTTAGAGAATCACGCGAATTCTTATAAAAATCTTAGCGAATCCAACGAAATCGTACAGGAATCTTATAAGATCTCACGGTAAGATTTTTCCACCTGAGTAATCTCGTACTCAAAGAATTAGGGAACAACCAATAATCAGCAGTAGGTATAGAAAATCGTAACGCACAAATATCTTAAACACAAATCTTCATGCAATTCATATCATTAAATAATCAACAGATTGTTTTTTTCAAAGCTATTCGGGCTGTCAAATCTTAGGACGCAAATCCGCGTCGTCCGAACTCAAAGAGTTAAGCTTCCATTCTTCACACCGTCCCAGACATTTGAGTCTTTTCTTAAAAGATCGAAATTGAATCTTTACGGTAGAAGATGCGCCAAAATCTCTTATTTTAGAATCCGTATTTTCCTTCTCACAACGCTTGGCTTTTATACAGTTTTATGAGTTTTTCATCAACATCAAAAGCTTTATAAAATATTTCTGGACGTATTCCTACGGTTCTCATCAGTTAGTTTTCGGTGAATATGATGAAGTATCTAATTTATTGATGATAGACGACACGGTTTCACGACTTCTGTGATCGATTCATACTATATGCGTATGCCCAAAATACCAAAAATGGCCATTTTCCGTGTATCTGGTAGTGTTGGTTAACTAGTCAATAGTTCATTCATTTGAGCTCATCTTTTTCCATAATACAGAATCACGATATATAGTCACAGTAAAAACTTTTAGTCAAACGCATATATCCTTCATGAGATACAGATCAGAGATGGAAATGGTTTGCTTTTTTTGAAATTTCCATCGAACTAAACTGAAATCGAAAGTTCTAAAACCGATCCTGCTTAAGAAAACGTTTTTTTAAAGATTCCACAAAATATAACTGAACCTACGTGATGTGCACTCTAACTCGTGCGTCTTATTTCAATTAGATTCTGAAGAAGATGATGAAGAAGATGAATTAGAAGACAAAGCTTGTCAGCGCAGTCCTTTTGGGACTAAAATATCGAACTCACATATTCATATAAGCTGGGAGCTGTGTTACTGTAATTTTTTCATAATGTTACTACTCTAACTTAATGGATGTATAGTTATGGCGAAGCTTCAGGTGAAAGAGGCTAATGATAAACCGCAGTAATCATTTATTATCTCGCGTCTGTTGCAATGAGGAGGTGTTTGCAATAGAGGAATTTGTAATGGAAGGGAAACTGTAAGGGAGAGGCTGTCTGTAAGGGAGGGAATCTGAAAAACCTCGGCTTAAAACTTACACTCACTATTTCTTTTTTAACCATAAATCCAATTTTCACAGTGTCTGTAAGGGGGTATGTCT
Source organism: Macrotrachela quadricornifera (assembly GCA_022393335.1). Lineage (NCBI taxonomy): Eukaryota > Metazoa > Rotifera > Eurotatoria > Philodinida > Philodinidae > Macrotrachela > Macrotrachela quadricornifera. Next base: position 62,654 of record JAJEKB010017474.1, read on the forward strand.
ATAAGGAGGGAGAGCCCTAAAAACTTCGACTTAAAACTTACGCTCATTATTTTTCTTCGAAAAAATATGTGAGTTCCTCAAAAGCAATTTGTTCAGCATCAATAGAATTCGATGAAGAATGAAGATCAATAACATCATACGCAGTTAGTAGTGTAGGAATATCCATCATACAGAGGGGTCCAAAAGTCATCAGGCAGCTTTTCATTTTGAATTAAGGACGCACCAATTCCTAGAGCATGATATGAAAGATAAGAATTTTTTCTGTTAAAAGTGTAGTTGACTAAGAATTGTTTGCATCAGTTAAAAACACTTTTTTTCACTTTATCTGAAACTGTGATCAAAATTTCTGAAATCAAAAAATAAAGGTTAGAGCATCGGTCAGGAATTGGTCGAAAAATGAAATTTTCGAACTTTTGTTGACCAATTCCAAACAATGTCAACCGATTCTGAATTTTGCGCTTTCTTTTGAATCAAATTTCTCACTGAATTCAGAAAGAGCATTCAAAATTGACTACAACTGACATAAAGAATTATCAGAAATCGTGTAATTTGTAAGACTGAGGCTATTCTGACTTTCGTTGAGAAATTCGAGGAATTGACCAGGATTGTTTTATACAGCAAAAAATACCGGACCCCCGTTTTGCACAGCTGTAGAGTATCCGACGATCTTTTATGTCAGTTGGAGTCAGTTTTTCTTGCTCCATCTCAAATCGTAATCAAAATTTCTGAAATCAAAACTAAAGGTTATGAAATTGGTTGGAATTAGTCAAAAAAAAGATCGAAAATCCCATTTTTCGATCAATTCCAGGCCAATACCGTAACCTTTACTTTTGATTCCAGAAATTTTGATCACAGTTTCAGGAGTATTTGTAAAATACGCGAACACCCACGAACACCCCCAAATTGGAATCTGATAATACCATTAGATAGAGCTCAATGAGTTGATTCTACGAACACTCACGAACACCCAAAACAGTTAAAAATTAAAGTGGTTTCCCAATGAATACTGTTTTTTTCAATCTACGAACATCCATGAACACCCAAATCTCTTCACCAATCGATAGAGCAAGCTAACTTACATATGTAGGCAAAATATTAGATTTTTTTATGCTAGCTTAAGAAAAATAACAGGGACCCACTTTTTCAATGTTTTCTATTATACCGAATGACTCATTATATGGAAAAAACGGAAAAAAAGGGTTCCTGCTATTTTTCTTAAGCTAGCATAAAAAAATCTAATATTTTGCCTACATATGTAAGTTAGCTTGCTCTATCGATTGGTGAAGAGATTTGGGTGTTCGTGGGTGTTCGTAGATTGAAAAAAATAGTATTCATTGGGAAACCACTTTAATTTTTAACTGTTTTGGGTGTTCGTGAGTGTTCCTAGAATCAACTCATTGAGCTCTATCTAATGGTATTATCAGATTCCAATTTGGGGGTGTTCATGGGTGTTCGCGTATTTTACAAATACCCCAGTTTCAGATAGAGTGAAAAAAAGTGTTTTTAACTGATGCAAATAATTCTTAGTCAACTACACTTTTAACAGAAAAAATTCTTATCTTTCATATCATGCTCTAAAAATTGGTTCATCTCTATTTCGAAGAAGTTTTGATAGAAACAAGATAAAGAGTTGTGATTTTCACCTTCGATAAGACGAGGTGAAAATGCATCGAATCCTATCTTATCAAGTTATTTAATCTGATTTTGTCAAGATTCCAAATTAACCTGTTCCAAAGCCATCATATTTTGTACGGCTACTACAATGAATCTTCAATAATCAAATGTGCATTTGCACCATTAATCAAAGATCTAGAAAACTATATAGTGCTCAGAACTTTAGATCTCATCGTCAAGAGACTATAGGTATTCTACTCGAAATACTATGCGGATTTCTCCATCAGTTTCTGTGAGAAAATCACTTTTTTTTTGGTTTTTCGTATTGTATAAGGAATCAATTTTTTGTCTTTTTTTCGGAAACTTATTAAAAAGCTTCAGAAAATGTCTTAGAACAGCTTGTACCAAACGATGCGTCTTCATCTAATCTTTCCAAAAACCAAAATCGCGACTCTCTATCTTGTTCCTATCAAAATTTATTTGCAATCAAATAAAGAGCAGAAAAATATATAAATACTCTTATTGTTGTGTAGGACATTTGTTTTTCGTTTTTCGCAGTCCTTTCTATAAATCTGTATATTAGTTAGAAATGGAGTGGGTTTGAGTATATAAAATTTCAACCGAACCGATCCCATCTCTGATGCAGATGTGACAAAAAGGCTACAGAAAAATAAAAATTGTGCTTTTTTCAGACAGCATCAAATTCAAAAGAATTTAAGTATCGCGAGAATGAAAAAATATTATTATCAGGGTAGATCAAAATGAGTGGTCGCGCGGCTCTCCACGACTTTCCAGTGAGAAGTTATAAGTACAACAAAAATCGGAAAAAACGTGTTATCAACCGATTTTTCACAAGTTTTGATGATTTTTCGGATTTTTTCGACTTTTGTTATACTTATAACTTCTCACTGGAAAGTCGTGGAGAGCCGTGTGACCACTCATTTTGCTCAGAATTTTCAGTTCTATCAGATAGCTGCTTTCAAAACGATATCTGACAAATATTTTTAGACGTCAAACATGGGGTCTTACGCATTTTCAAGAAAATTACATGGTGAAGTCATCTTTGAAAGTTTGAAATATACTACAATCGATAGAGAACTTCGAGAGCTATCAAAATCACTGTTTACATTCGATCCAGCTATTCGTTTCCATAGAGAAAAATCAATGACGAAGGGGGGGGGGGGTCTATAATTTTGACATATCCTGTAAACCATTTGATTCAGAATTCTAAAAACCTTCCTTCTACAATATATTTTAAATTAAATCAAATGTGAGGACCTCGATTAATCAAGTTTTGTCGTGGCTTATATCGACTGATTCATAAGGAAACTCGATTCATATCTCACAGATCGTCAACATACGGAATTATGTTCAAAGTACAAGAATGTGGCTCGATATCCCGGCTATTAGAATACATTACGGCCAACATGAGTATAGTCGAAGGGCAAAAAGAAGACTGTTCCATCGATTTGTTGAATATAAAATCGACAGTCTCATCGCCGATTCTCGTGATGACTGATACCGCCGAAGGTCGACATAAAGAATATCACTATTGATAGCTGCTTATGTGATACGCTTGTACTACATGCCACGCTCAGTCTGTATTCGTCAATTCTAAATGTACATAACCACTCCAGAAATGTTCACTATATATTGGAAGTGAGTAGCTTCCGTCTTGTCTCGTATTTTTGTTCTGTAGGCATAAAATGCTCAAGGATGTTTCACTCATTACATTGCAGAAAAATCAATAAGTACATGAATTGTCATAAAATTCATTATTTTAAGATGATAAACTACATGAAGAAAAATCTTATTTTTGCGTTTGTCCTAGGATGAAGACGAAACAGAAGGAGAGCCATTATCAACAGCTGCAGCCGTTTGGGAATTATGTCGAGCGACTTGGCCGTGGCTTTTAGGTGGCTGTATAGCGTCGTTCATCGTTGCTCTGCGAGCAATACTATGGACATATTTCGCGAGCAGGTTGTCATTGGTAAGTCATTCTCTATGAGAGAGTTCGGAGCAAATCGGCATACTGGTACAATTCGGACTAATCCACCGATCAGATCCCAGACATTAGTCGTATAGGACCGATACCGTGCAGTATTTACTGTAGTTAACAAATCGAAACAGAGTATCTTTGTGCGTAAAATATTAATGACATTTTCCAGTCAACATTACTTTCAGCATTTCGCGAAGGCATGCGCTTGAAAAAAGTTGCTCATTCGATTGGAATTAGACTATACACTTCTAGCCAAAAGTCCCGACGCCCTGCTGTAGTATTATTTTTTCCATTATTTCGAGCTGATATTTTGAGTACATGTGCGTCTTGATGAATCCTGATCTTAAGCATTACCCTTTTCTCAATC
>JAJEKB010017475.1:0-38531 GCA_022393335.1 Macrotrachela quadricornifera
TAAGTTTTTCGATGAAAAAAGTTAATCAAAATATTGAAAATGTATATGCGTCGATGTAGGTTTCTATAACAGTTTTCGGGAATCCAACGTAGTTTTTCAAAGATCTTCCGAAAAACCAGCCTTCCAATTTTTTTCTCAAAAAAAAGTTTCGCTTATGAAAATACAATCTTTAGTCTTGGCTATTAAATGCTGAAAACTGTAGATCTCTATCTTGTTTCTATCGAAAGTTATTCAAAAAAAAAAACCAGATGCCTTATATTTTGAAACTGATAATACTATGAAATTACTTTTTCTATAACATAAAACAGAATCGTTTGATAATACATTCAACGAATTAGAAAATTAATTAATCTAAATCAAATATGTTTCATTTATAAGCAAATAATAGTATATACATCATTCATAACCTTTGATTATATTCATCAGTGTATTTTTCTTTTTATTTACAAATGACATATGTTATATTATAGTTTTATATCTATCTTGATGGTTTTCATTCCATTATTCCTTCAGATTTTAAATAAATTTCGAAAAAAATAAATTAGCCAATATTATTTATAAGATTATATCTCATTGTTCTATTGTTTGAGATATAGATTGAAAACAAAACATCAATATCTTATAATCAATCAAATTTTCCTCAACCATCAATTATGACAAATAATGGCATGAAAATATTATCGATAAATATTACCATAAAAGTAGAATTTAAACTAAATACAAAGATTACAATGATAAATGTATTGAATTTATTTGTTTTTATTTTTATTATTAGATTTTAAAATGCTGATAAAAACAAAATACTAAAAATTATTCACAATTATTAGATTAATACGTTCATGAGCGATTTTAACATATGAGAACATCACAATAGATTTATAAGATGTAACATGTTCTACATAAAATGTGATAAAAAATGAGAAATAGTAAGAAGAAAAAAAAAAGAGACCATGAAATAAATAAATATGTCAGATTTCATAAACATCAAAATTTAAGGCTTGTATTTAGTTGCTCATTAAATAGTTTTAAAAGCGCAGTAATTCATTTGAAAAGATTTTGTAATTTAAGGGTATAGATATGTGTGTTGCCCTCTCTCTACAGTATAACAGTCGCAAAAAATTGTCTGGGATCACGTTTACAGCTCCAATTTTAGTTACTAAAAATGGGGAAAAACTGGTTCCGGCTTAATTTCCCGAAAATCATTCATCAGATGGATATGAAAATATTAAAATGTATTTTGGGGAATTTTCATTATTGAATTGTTGATATTGAAGCCGCTACATATTTCAATATTCAACAAAATAATATTTCACAGCCATACCAACATCTTTAGTCTCAAGAATAAAAAAAATCTAAATTTTAATCTAAAACCGAGGATTTAACCGTTCAAGTTTCTTTAACGATTCGTAACCGGTTTTTCACGGCTTCTATCCTCACTTGTTTCTCGTTTTTCTCTTTTTTTTGAACCACCGAACTAGACGTTCCTAGCAATAGTATTCATACTATGTAGTCGAGCCCACAGTTATGGTCAAACACTATACTTTACCTTCTATTCCGCATCGGCAAGCACTAATTTACTAAGCAGATAATAGTTACCGAACACTAAATTTTTTACTAAGAGTTTTAATTTATTTACTGAGAATTTCGTAGATAATACTGAGAAAAAAGTTACACTGAGCATTTAATTTCTTTCCAAAATTTAAAGCTTTGAAGAAACACTAACGGATGATATTCATCCATGTATCTAATTTGTTTCATTCAAAACATATGTTCTCTATCATTATATTTACTCTTTAGAAATGTATTTCAGTTAAATGTATCACTCTACAATAGTGATCAATCTAAGTTTGATTTTTTTTTAATTTGCTCTAACTTCTTCTTTTTTGCTGCACATCTTTATAAATATTCTTCCAATGATTATTTAATTCTTATGAGAAGAAGATCTATTAGTCGAATAAAACAAACAAGAAGAAAATTAATCATTTAGAAAGTTCATATAAAATTGTAAGCAAAAATATATCTTCGCAAAATGCCGTTTCTAAAATAGTTTTTCTATCATCCATTTATGTTATTTTACTTATTCCAATAAAACATAAATAATAGAGTTTTCTAAATTATTTCTAGTATTTAACTTTTCTTCTAGGAAATATTTAATTTCAATAATCCTCAAGTAGTATCGATTCTATTGAGTTTAAGGATACTCTTCTTTTAAAAAATATTTCTTTTGTTTTAACACTTTAAAGGTAGAGTAAATATTGATCTTTCGATCTGTTATTAAATTTTTATTTGAATGTTACGAAAATTTTCGTTGTCTACTAGAAAATTACCATAATAGACTATGCACAACATCGTTAAAAAAAGAACTTTTAATCTTTTTTTTTTTGTAATGATATATTTCTCAAACTTAATTTACATTCTTTTTCAAACCAGGTTTTTATGTATAATGCCCAATTGTAAAGTGTATATATTTCCTTAAATTTCATCCAATCAAGTTGAAAATTTTACTAGAGATACTTTGAAATATTTTTCGGAGTTAGAATCGATCATTTTCATTTCTAACCTATCCCTCCCAATTTATAGGATTCAAAAAGTCAGAAAATTGATTTTTCGGAGAACCTCAAAACTATCCCTAAGATATACTCATAGGTATCTCTAAAACAAATCAGCGAAATCAGACAAATTTAAATTGGAATGTACAGTGCAGAGACCGTCACAGGGCTTATTTCTTTGCCCTGTCCTGTCCTGTGCCCTGCTATGTCTTGCCCTGAACGGTAAGACATAATTTTTTTTTCGCCCTGGCCTGTCCTGTGGACAGGGCAGTACAGGACAGGGCGCCCTGAGGGCATTGAAGTTGAATCTCAACTGTAGGATGAGCTCATAACATGATGAATAAATCTAACGGGATAGGTGTTCATTATATATGTCGTGTTCAAGTCATTTCAACAGAATATTATTCGTGCGTAGAAAAGATAGATAATCCGTTGAAATTCTACTAGAACGACACTGGTTTTATATGATTATAAACCTGTTTAGATGTTATGTTAGTCTTTTTACATCATCGAGATTATTTTCAAAATTTTCTGGTCAATTAAGGTTATAACTAACTTAAAAAAATAAAAATTGGTAAATATTTTGATTAATGAAACAAAAAATAAGAATCTTATCAATGAAAGAAATCGAAATAATTGATCAAAAGTCACATTATAATTCAGCGAAAATAATGGGATTGTAATTTATTCTTTGTAATAGGGGTAATCATAGATCTCAATTTTCAGTTTTATTAATATTAAAAGATGAGTGATAGTAATTTTTCTAGTTTTATAACAATTAAAATAATAAAGATATATGAAAGCAATTAGAGTTTTCGACATGTCATATAAAACCAGCAAAATTACTATCATTCATCTTTTCATATTAATAAAATTGAAAATTAAGACCTATGATTACTCATATTATTATTATGATATTAATTGATAGTTACATAGGCAATACAAATCATTATTGGAATTGTTCATTCATATTTCATGTTCAATGACAATTCAATAATAATAAACAACAGACAATCTTCTCTCCTTTTTGCCTTTTACTACCGATGACAGCATTTGAAATGCCGAAAGTTCTAGTTATTTTCATTTACTATTTTAATTGTTATAAAACTAGCAAAATTACTATCATTCATCTTTTCATATAATTCTTTGTAGAAAAAATAATTGATTTTAGCTTTGTATCTTCACTTTTCTTGCACAGATCCAAAGAATAAGCTGGATAACTGCAGAAAAATAAGATATTTACCAAGGAATACAGATTCTGACTGATTGAATGCTGTCGTCTTCAAGATTTGAAGACTTAAGCCGCCACTTATCGAGAGATTGCAATTTATTTTCTATTTACTATAAATAATTTTGATGTGATAACCGTGGTTGAACTTTTTAGAAGTGGAGAGAGTCATATTATACAATAATAAATCCGAACAAGTATCGAATCTATGAGTTCTGATCAAACTAATTGAAAGAATAGGTTCACCATTCGTTAATAGAATTTCATCGATAATGGATGTGTTGAAAAAATCCATTTAGCTTCGTAAAAGGATTTTAAACAAACGATTGTGAAAAATTAACAGGGCAAAAAAAATTTGCCCTGTCCTGCCCTGTACTTTTCCTTAGTCGTCCTGTAGGGCAAACAGGACAGGGCAAAAAAACGAGTTTGCCCTGTAGTACAGGGCAGGGCGGTACAGGGCAAAAGGGCAGCCCTGTCGCCCTGTCCTGGTGACGGCCTCTGGTAGCTTATCATTTAAAAGGAATTCATAATATAATTTTTTAAAAAATTTTATTGCATATTCACGAACTTGAGCGATAGGTTAAGCATGTGAAAACGTATAATTTTTATAAGGAACATCACGTTCTTCAACTAATTTATTTAATCATTGAATTATTTCATCTTCTGTAATACTATATGTTCCTTTTCTTAATAAATAAACCAATTCAATTTTATATAGTCATACTTGATTGAATGAATTTGATAAGCTACCTCTTTTTCACATTTTTCATCATTGAAATAGACGCCTTTCAAACGATGATATTGATCTAATGCTCTATATTGAAAATATTCAATATTAAATGATATAGCATTAATGCACTCTTTCGATCTATTCCAACATGTCACTCATTTGTCGGCCAAAACTAAATATCATTAATCTTTCCAGTGTTTCGGACAAATTCTTTTCATTCTATTTTCAAAGAAAACTATCTTTATTAAATGCTTCAATTTGCAGCATTGAAATCGTCGCTACAACAAGTTTACTAGTAATAAAAACATTTATTATAAGCTCACAGTATTTTAACGTAATGCTATTGTAAATAACATAACAAGTCGATACACATGAATAACCACATTCAATAGAAGATTATTTTTATTATTTGATTTGTTGATAAGAAATGTTGCTCTGGCAGATTAGTGTTACCACCAACCCGCACAATTTCGTCATTGCAACACGTTTTTTTGATCAGCTTGGATCATTTACCTCTTGGTAAGTTGTAATAAGCAACTATTAGAATGGTTTACAGAGCACGACATCTCTTGAATCTTTACACCTTGAAAATACATAAACCCCAAAAACGGAATCAAATGTGTAAAGACACAATAGATGTCATGCTATCCACATCGAGGGAACAAGTTGCTTATTACAACTTACCAAGAGGTAAATGATCCAAGCTGTTCAAAAAAACGTGTTGCAATGACGAAATTGTGCGGATTGGTGGTGACACTAATCTGCCAGAGCAACATTTTTTTCAAATAAATTAAATTAAAAAATTATTTTTTCGTTAAACGCTGTAATTTTTGTATATAGAATTGTTTTTGATTTTGTGTTTACATCATATTCTACTTATATTGGTCAATCAATTAGTTTAAATTTCTCATATGATAGATAAAAAGTATAATTATCTTTTTATTAATTTAAAAACTGATTTGTGTTGTCTTCTGCTTATCTTTGATGGCGAATGTCAAATGATGATTGAATTTTTGAGAGAATATAGCTTGCCATAGTTTATGTTCATATATGATATAAAAAAACATGTGTGCGTGAATGTTTTAAATTCAAATCAGTTGATTTCTATTTTCATTTCTAATTCGTTTCTTTATATTTATGTCATGATTAGATAAATATAACACATTGTACATTTGGAAAACTCTTTATTGTGAAAATTTTTTCTCTTTGAAAAATTTATTTTGAAAAAAGAATCTATTTTGATAATTAATGAAATAAGTAGTTTTATTTTATAAAATATTGTTATTTGAATTAGAATTTTTACCATATTGAATCATATCTGAATCGAAATGATTTATGGTTATCTACACTCTACGCATATGATCGTCATATATACTTTACTAGAATCGAAGATTTGATTGCCTTTTTAGAAGATAAATAAAGAAAAATTTTTAATATTAAAATCGATTATATTTTTATCATGATAGATCTTTCCTTGTTAAAGAAAATTCAGATTATTTTAATTGACTTTTAAGCCATTTCCTGAAAGTATCATAGTTTTTTTGCTATAGTAAAGAATGAAAAATATCAAATAATTTTATCTATATTCAAATACTTCGATTTCTAACTTTGAGTTTTTGTTTTCTTCGAAAATAACCATGGAATCTGTTCGAAGTAAACAATCATAAAACAAATGAGCATGAACAACAATTCTTTAATATCACATACTGCAATATACAAACAAATTCTAAATTATGAAATCTATGAATCCAAAAGATTTATTGTTTTAACTCAGGATTTTTGATTCATGTTGTATGCTTTTTGTTTAGCTAAATAGTTATAAATAATACACACAAAAATAATAAACATCTCATTTGATCATTTATGAAAGAGAAATGATCATTTTAATTTAATTTATTGAAAAAAAAACAACTTTCTAACTCAACTTACAACACTTCATCAATTTCAAAGATTCTTTTCTGTTAATTGATTTCATTTAATGTATTTATTTTATTTTTTTGAATTGAATAGTTCAACTCTGATTTCGATCATTCTCAATATTAATGTAAAATAACAATAATTTTGTATCATCTGTCTATTTTATAACATTGTAATATATAAATCTGACATTTAATTTTAATTCATTCTTTTTCAAATTATATAAATAAATTTTTCTTAAAAATTATATTTTCAAAAACATATATAAAAGTTTCTAATTGAATAATTCCATGTTAACATAATAAATCTTATATAAATAGATATACTGAAATGTTATTTTAGTGGTAATTACAATATTTATTCTATTTGCTGAAAACATCGAAATGCAAATCTTATTTCTGTGATAAATTTAATCAAAATGAAGTATTGAAAATATATTTGTAGTATATATTTTTTATTTATATTTTGAAAAACAAAAGTAAATCAATAACAATAATTTTATTATTGAAAGTTATTTTAATGAAGATAAACTATTTCATAAAAATGTCTATGATATTAACACAAAGATATTTAACAAACTTTGATTGAGAAAAACTTGCTTCTCGTGTTTAATCTTGATTTTGGATGCTTTTACATTTAGTTTTAATTGAAATTTCTCTTGTAATAGATAGTCTAGAAAAAAGTCAATAGGAAGAGAGATAATTTCATTTTAAGGTAACATTTTATCTTAAATGAAAATAATAAAATGTAATTTTGTTTTTTCAAGTCTTGTTATTAAAATTCAATAATTCAATGACAACAGAGAATTATAATTTGAATTTTGAAGACCAAATTTTTTTACATTCATAGTACACTTGTGTGGATATTGCGACTTCCTTGCTTCTATTATATAGTTTAATCGATCTTCTTTTTCAAGGTAACGTGTATTATATAGAAGAACTTTAAATTATCAAAATATTTTCTTTCATTCTAGTAATTATTATATTTTGAAATTATTGATAAGATTTGAAGGATACTAGGAATAGGTGATCAAATTTAAATACTTAAGTATTAGTAAAAAAAAATATATTTACAAAGTTGTCATAATTTTGGTGTCATTGATTGTGCCATGTTCCTTTACTTTTTTTTCCGAAAAAGGGAGAGATAAATTTAATACAATGTCGATTTTACGGATATAAATAAATTCAACCGAAAAATATAGTTTATTTCTTTTGTTCATTCAAAAACAATCTTTTCATTATAAGCAACTAATTCTAAAAATATCAATATCAAATTCGAACATTTCTTTCGATAAAGAAAATTAGTGCTCGTTTAACTTCTGACTCAAATAATTCTATATGAAACCGAAAGAAACTACTCATGTCATTCATATGCTATTAAACATTCGTTTCATTATTGCCAGCAACAATATTTTTTTTACTAAGTAATTTCTTTCACCATTGCATTTGCACACAATTTCGTTTCACACATCTTAACCTGAAGAAAATTATGACGTTTTTATGTGACATTAAGAATAGAGTTCTTAACATTGAAGATGTTCGAAATAAAAAAAAATTGCATCTTATAATTACAATGATATATATTTAAAAAATGTTGCTCAGGCAGATTAGTGTTACCACCAACCCGCACAATTTCGTCATCGCAACATGTTTTTTGACCAGATTTGATCATTTACCTTTTGGTAAGTTTAATAAGCAAGTTTTACAATGGTTTTACAGAGTACGACATCTCTTGTGTCTTCATATGTTATCAGTGTCTAAAGGCGAACTTAGAAATCGAATGTGTAAAGACACAAGAGATGTTGTGCTCTGTAAACCCATTGTAAAACTTGCTTATTACAACTTACCAAGAGATCATCTATAATCTATTATATATAAATAAAATAAAAACATGCCTGGAGCACATTTTGATGCACCACTTGTTGTTGATAATAAAGATGGATGGGGACCAACAAATGACACATTTCAATATAAAGATATGCCTTATCAACCATATTCCAAAAATGATCAATTAGGCAAAGTTGCTGATTGGACAAATACGGTCTATAGTGACAAACGAACTACTTACCGATATCGATCAAAGATTGGTGCCGGTGCTGGAATGTATGAATATATTCATGAAGATGACGAAAATACATTCCAACTTGTTGATTCAACTCGTTTACCTAAACCAGCTTATCAAAAACGAACACGTTTACAACAAAATCGTTTCCGTCAGCAACAAACACAAAATGGTCGTTTTGCTCCTATGCAAAAAACATTTACTGGTACACAGAAAAAATCTAAAACAATGAAAAATTTAGAAATGGATCAAATGCGACAAATGCGAAAATGGCAGAAACAATATGGAAATCGAGCTGATCCACGTCAACATCAACAAACTAAACTACGTGAACCATCTGTACGTGTACGAGAAAATTGGCAAGTTATTGAAGAAATTCCATTTAGTAGTTTGGCTAAATTAAGTTTACCAAATGTTGGTGAACCTGAAGAATTAAGTGTTTGGGGTTCACTTGAATATTATGATAAACGATATGATCGAATAACAACAAAAAGTGAAAAAAAATTAATTATGACTAATCGTTTAATACATAAAATTACAACAACTAAAGATCCGGTTATTCGACAGATCTGTAAACAACATGGAAATGTTTTTGCTACAGATGCAATCATTTCAACATTAATGTGTTGTACAAGATCTTTTTATTCATGGGATATTGTTGTTGATAAATTAGGCACACGGTTATTTTTTGATAAACGTGAAGATTCAACAATTGATATGTTAACGGTTAATGAAACAGCAAATGAACCACCACCAGAAGATGGTACAATGGATTCAGCAAAAAATTTAGGAATGGAAGCTGTTTTTATTAATCATAATTTTGCACAACAAGTTCTTAGAATAAATGAAGAGCGTTATAAATTTCCTAATCCTAATCCATTTATTCAAACTGATGAAGAAAATGAAGCAGCTTCAGTTGCTTATCGTTATCGTTCATGGGATTTAGGTAATAATCAAGTTATTGTTATTCGTTGTGAACAAGATTGTGTTCAAATTGGACCTAATGGTGAAGAACAATTTGTTAACATAAAAGCAATAAATGAATGGAATCCAAAAATTGGTAGTGGTCTTGATTGGAGAACTAAATTAGATATGCAGCGTGGTGCTGTTTTAGCAGCTGAATTACGTAATAATGGATTTAAATTAGCTAAATGGACAACATGTGCTATTTTGGCTGGTTCAGATCAAATGAAATTTGGTTATGTTTCTCGACAAACATTTAAAGACGCATCGCGTCATACAATTCTTGGTATGCAAAATTTTAAACCACAAGAATTTGCTACACAAATGGCTTTAAATGTGGATAATGGTTGGGGTATTGTGCGAGTGCTGGTTGATTTCTTTATGAGTAAACCTGATGGACGTTATTTAATTACAAAAGATCCAATGAAACCAATTCTTCGAATCTACAGCGTACCTGAAAATTCCTTTGATAGTGAAGAAGATGTCAGTGATGATGATAATGATCAACAACAACAAAATCAACAACAAAAATAAAATAAAAGAAAAAAGAAACATCGTATTTCTTTTATTAAAGATTATATTTCATTATTAGAAAAATAAAATGATCTATAATTTTAGAAAAAAAAAAAAGTTTGATCAAAAAACACGTTGCGATGATGACAATGTGCGGGTTAGTAATTACACTAACCTGCCAGAGCAACATTTTTTTTTTGGAATAATTAAATGATAGACGTGTCTGTGCTTGATATGGTGAAATTTTTTTTTATTTTAAATGTGCGTTATAAACTACGTGTATGCATGAAAAGAGAACAAGAAAATAATGTTATTCTATAGTTTTGATGTATCGTCAAAAAGATATTTTAAAAGATAAGTTAAATTGGTAGGTTACAAAAAAATTAGGTAGAAAACTGACACAATTAAATCAAAGAAAAATATTATTTTTTCTAACAAGATCATATCCATGTGCATTATATCAATTAGAAAAATGATAAAAAGTATTTCAGGTACTTTTGTTTATTGATATACAAGAATTCTTTATTTTATTGAAATGATTTCATTGAAATATTTTCTATTCGATAGTAAAACTGATACAATTTGAAGTGCATCCATATGATTTCTAATGGATCAAAAACACAAATTCAAGATTTTTTTTTAATTTTTCTTTTGTTAAAACTAATTTATCTAAGACAAAAGAAGTTTTATTATTATTTGTATCATTTAGTTGAATTGATTTAATATATTGATGATTATTATTTATTATTGGAATATTATCTTCTATTGTTTGTTCTAAACTATCAAAACGTCTGAAATATAGAAGAATATGTTTTTAAAAAATTAGTAAAATTTTTTCATTATATATTTTACTTTTGAAGAAGAACTAATTCAGCATCAACATCTGCCATACTTCGCACTGGACCTGTTTCATACTTTTGCATTGGACTTTAAAGAAAAACTTTTTTATAAATTTCAAATATCTGTGAAAAATAAATTACTTTGATTTTTCTGATATAAAACTATTCTCAGTTGTTAATAGTAATTTTTCTTCTTCTTCTTGAAAAGTTACTACATTTGTTTTAGTCTTTTTTGACATAGCAACAATAGTTGAAAATACACTTGTTAAATTTCCTAAAAATATAGAAGAAAAAAAAAGGCATAAAGAGAATTGAAAATTAATTAACAAATAAATATTTACTATGAACTAAAGGTGTTAATGGTATTGTTGGTAGTTCTCGAGTAAAATGTAAATCTTCAGAAGAAGTATGTACTTGATCAGATGATAGTTCAACAATTGTACTCATTGGTCGTCGTGCACTAACATCAATACTCATATGAACACCACGATATGAACGTAAAGCAGCAAGTCTATGAGCTTCTAGATTTAATATAGAAACTAGAGTAATGGTATATTGAATTATTTTTGTATTAATTTACCTTCTTCTCGTTGACTTAATATACTTAAACGTCTTTCTATTTGTAATTTTGGACAACGTTGTCGAATAAGCATTTAAACATCATCATCTAATTTATAAAATAGTTTTGATTCATTTAATTCACACTAACAACAAAAATACAAATTAAATATGTTTTATTTTTAGGAGTAAAAATTATACTTGTGCGAAGATCAAATGTGACACGGAATCATTCTGCAAATGATTTAGCAAAATCAGGATATAATTGAAAAACATGTAATAAATCATCACGATTAATTTTATTTAATGTATAATAAGTTAAACCTTTAATTACAAGAAAATATCTATCAAAAATATTATTTTAGAAAAAAAAACTTTTTTTTTATACCTCTCGCAACACATCGAGATTTTCCTGGTGTAACAATATTACATGGATTTTCTCCAAGTATTGCTTGTGATTCATTATTTTGTAATACTTCCATTTGACCACCACATATAAAATATATTGAATACAAATACTAAGTATTACCTTGATGAATAAGTGTATCACCTGATGGAACATGAGTTGATTTGAAAAGAAGAGCTAATGCTCGAAGTGTAACTGATAAAAAAAACAAGAAATATTCTTATATGAAAAAATTACAAATATTTTAAATGTACCTTCGCTTGCATCTTCAAATACTGTACAATGATTTTATAATTCTCTATTAAAATGAAGACATATATCAGCTCGAATACATTCTGGAAATGTTTTCAATGTACTATTCAGATCAATTCTTTTCATATTTATCCATTCATGATCAAATGATTCTTGCATTTGTTTAGCAAGTTGTTTTACTAATACGATAATGTTTTATAAAATCATCAATACTTTGTTTCATTTCTTTTAATTCTTCTGCACCTTGATATAATTTAATAATAATTCTTATTACATTTTCAAGAATAGAAGCACTCAAAAAAAGCTTTACAAAATAAAAAACAAAAATATTATTAAATTTTTTGGTTGAAATATTTATTCTTACATCCAGCTAACATAGAAAGAATAGAAAATAACTTTTCACCATTTGTATTCTATTGAACATAAAAATAGGTAGATATTATTGAATGAGAAAATAAACAAAATAGATATTATTTTACTGCTACAGCATTACCAAAACCAACTGATGTAAGTGAAGTCATAGCAAAAAAAAATGTGCTATTAAGTATTTTGTTTGTGTATCCGGTCCACTTAATGTATCATTAACAACTAGAAAGATAAAAATCGTAATGATTCTCTAAAAATTAATGTAAGACATAGAATCAAGAACATATAATATTATAAGTAATAAGTAAAAATAATTTCTCGTTTATAAGAAAGAATCTATAAGGCTTTCTAATTATAATTAACATACGATAAGGCATTCTATATTTATCAGCAAGATGATCAAGCCCCGAATATTTGACTTGTAGATTAGGTCGTTCAAGAATAGCAATAAAATGGAATATACAAGCAAGCCAATGTGCAGCAATAGCGAATAGAAGCATAAGTAAAAATAAAACTGTTGATAACATAAGAACAAAAAAATTTGCTTATTTTTTTTTTAGAAAATTTAGTTACCAAATGACTTCCATTACCAAAAAAACGAATATTTCATGGTAATGCACCAAGTATATCGGTACCAAAACGTTTAGCAATTAATATAGGATTTGTTATTACTTCATTTGTTTCTTACAAAACAAATGTTGTTCTAAAATAAATATTACATTTTAATTGAATAATTATTATTATTAAAAAATAAAAAAAATACCGAAAACTAATTAATATATCAAATACGAATACATCAAATATAACTAAAACACGAATACTTGTTCGTTCTCGATCAAATTGTCTTATTCCTACATATGCATTTAATTTTGTTTGTTTTTGATCTTCATTAGATAGAAATGATATGACATAAGGCGTCATAATACCTGTATATAAAACAAATAGTATAACTACCCAATCCCATCTATAAATAAATTAAAACAAAACAAAAATTTAGATAACTCTATAAAATAAACATACATAGCTTTAAAAGATGAATAATGAAGAATAATAAATTGTTGACCAAGTTGACGTAAACTTGCTGTAGTTTCAGTTACATTTCTTTGTTGATCTAATGCATGTGTTACACTTGATGTTTCACCACTTTCTTCTGAGATTACCTGTATAAAAGAAAAATAATTATTAATTTAAACACAAAAAAAACAAATAATATTAAATTACAAGAGGAGTATCTCAATCAATTCTTGAATGTGATTGAGTTTCAGTTGAAGTGAATGTAGAAAATTTTGATAGTCGTCTCATTAATACAGTTATTTATTATTTGTTCTCATCATTATCATCATCTTCGTCTTTTTCTTTTTTCTAAAAGAAAATCGAAAAGAGACCATAATTTTATTTGGCAGATCAAAGCGCCAACAAGTAGCTTCGTGATCGATAGACAAATAAATAGTTTTCAATACAAATGGAAATCGACTAGTTTTGAATACATTTGAAGATATTTTCAAAGTTAGTTCATAGAATCAGGAAAAGAAATTTCTCCATTACAAATCAATAGATTATTTCTTCTATTCTGATATATATTACATCAATCACCATGCATGTGATTTGTTTAGTATGTTTGTATTTTAGATTGACGTACAACTATGTATATGTATATATCATTTTAATTTATTCTTTCAATGAATGTAAAGAAAAAGAATAGTTTGTTTTATTTTAAGAAGTTTCATTTCATTATTTCTATCTTATCATAAACGCTAAACAAATAAAATAAACTTAATTCAGTTATGTTGATTAGTTTATAATAATGATTATCAAAATATAATGAATATAAATATAATGTAATAAAAGTAAATAACTTTAGGAAAAAAACACTTATATACAAACATTTTTTCTTAATATATCGTTGTTTGAAATGATAATTGTCTACTTGAATTATTTGATACTTGCATTAATTTTGTGTCTTGAAGTTCAGCAGATGATTTAATGTTTGATCATTCGATTTTTAGTATCAAAATATACGTGTATGTATGTGTGTGTATGAAAGAAGCAAAGCCTAACTTTATTTTTATGATAGTACAAGTATATTTCTTTATTCACGAAAAGCTATTTACAGATGATTGCATCTGTCTCTATCATATGTCTTTTCCTATTTCTTTTTTATTTTTTATATGACGTTAACATGCACAAACCATGACAATCTGTTCAATTGATGTCATCAAATGTGATCGTCTCAATCGGCTTGATACATGTGTTATTTATTCTCGCACTTCTCGCAACGCCAATTCTTCTAGTCATCATTGTCATATTAGTAATTCTGATTTGTATGCTGTGAGCAAGCACAATACTCTTTCTTCATTGACTATAACACATTTTACTTGACATTTTTAATGCAACAAAATTTTTTCTTAATGTCCAATAATATTATGATTTCAATCCCCCGCAACAAAAACAAAAAGAGAAAATCATTCCCAATGACACTATTGTACTGACCTCATTTATGACACAGATTTTAATATACTTCAATAATCTTTCTCAATATTCAAATATATGCTCAAAGCAGTCTCATTTTCTTCAGAATAGATATTATATATTCATCCCTTACACAAAGCTGAAAACCAATACATATAAACTAAAATAAAGTTTTCTACCAACTTTATATACATATGTACCTAATAGAAGAATATGTTTTCTCAATAACACAAATTCTTTATAAGATCAAATCTATCTACGACTTATCCAACATTTACTCAATACAATCATAATTCAAATTTATCATAATCTCTTTTACAACAAACTTGCTTCGACTCTTGAGAAAACAATATTGAAACAATCTTTCCCACTTATCACGTTTTTATAAAGTAGATATAATTCAATTTATTCATCCTTTATTAAAAATGTTGCTCTGGCAGACTAGTATTACTACCAATCCGCACGTTTTCGTCATTGCAACATGTTTTTTGATCAAATTTGATCACATACCTCTTGGTAAGTTGTAATAAGCAACCTTTTAGGCGGTGTGCAGTGCACGATATCTCTTGTGTCTTTACACATAGAAAGTACATTCATTCAAGAAAAGAAATCGAATGTATAGAGACAAAAGAGATATCGTGCACTGCACACCAATTAAAACAGCTTTTTGTTACAACTCATCAAGCGTAACGGTAAGAAAATTATTTGAAATGACATCTACTGGATTAGCTAATATTGCATTATCAGCATCAGAGTCCTCGACAGAAAATATATCAGACAGCAATTCAGTATCTAGTTATGAAGAGTCTGTAATTGCTTGGGCAGCATCTGGTCAACGTTTAAAAAGTACAAAATTGTCAAGAGAAAATATTCAAGAGAGAGATGATTTACAATTGATAGGTGCACAAGTTATTTTTCGACATGGAGCGCGAACTCCACTCTTTTTATTACCTAATATCGAACAAGTAATTTATAGTAAAGAACAGATGGAAAATTATCTACCATCAAAATATGATATAAAATTAATTCCAAAAATAGGTAATGATATTGTAGCAAAAGAAAAAATATTATCAGCAGGTGATTTCGCTGAAGTTGGAATTGAAGAATTAAAATCAGTATCTGGTGAAAAAGTTGTAACAGGTCAACTAACGTCTATTGGAGAAAAACAATTATTTGATCTTGGAAGATTTTTACGCTCTGATTTAATTGATGAAAATAATAATAATAATGGACTTTTATCGCCAACATATGATCCAAAATATGTTTATTGTCGATCAACATTTATAGATCGAACAGTGTCCAGTGCTCGATCATTTTTAGCTGGACTTTTCTCTTCAGAAAAAACAAATAATAAAGTGCAAGCTAATAGTCCATTTGAAATTGAAGTTCGGGATCTTCGAGACGAAGATATAGTTCCTAATCCAAATGTTTATCCAATTCTAAAAAAATGTCATGATGTTCCGGCTATTTATACGACATTAATGGATAGTCATGAATTAAAAAAAGCTCGACAAGCATTAATAAATCGACTTGGTGCTACTAAACTGTCACATGGTATTATTGAATTAAACGATGATATTATTTCGAGACAAGCTCATAATTTTTCTGTTCCTGACGATATTCTTGAGTTATCAAAAGATTTTGATATAATGGCAGCTCGTGAATATATTTATAGAACAACAAGTATTGGTTTCAATTTATTTATACGTTCATCTTGTGAACGATTACTTTATTTAATAAGAGAAAATTTTAACTCGATATTACAAAATTATCTTGAGGAAAAAAATAATAATATAGAAAAATCTTATCATAAATTTTTTGTATATTCCGCTCATGATACTACAATAATTTCAGTATCAATGGCATTGGAAATTTTTAATATGCGTTGGCCTAAATATGGTTCATATATTTTTATAAAATTTTTTATTTCCAAAAATAATCCAAATGAAACATATGTGACAGTTGATTTTGATGGTGATCCACAGATATTACCAAATTCTCATGATTATTATTGTCCGTATGCAACATTTTTGAAACAAATTCAACATTGATTTTTATGAACCTAAAGTACTACTCTCTCTAATATTCAAATATGTTTCTGTAGAAGATCTTTATTTTTTATTGATAAAACCTATTCTCATTATAACGTATTTATTATATTATTTTTTTCCACATGTCATAATATATATTTATTGAAGGAAAAATAAATTTTTCTCTTACGGAAGAAGAAGAAAAACTAAATTCTGATCAAAGAACATGTTGCGGTGACGAAACCGTGTGAATTGATGATAAAACTTGTCTGCCAGAGTAACATTTTTTAAAAAATGAACAATGAAATTAAGTTGCTGTCCTTAGTATAATTATCACATCGTTTTTTATTAAGAAATGACGATGTTTAATTTCCTTTTTTTTCATAATACTAAATAGTAATATCGTGAATGCTGTTTGAGTTAGTGTCGAATAAAAAACAATTGTTGAAAAATATAATTGAGTTAGAAATCTTGTATGGAAGAAATACTTTAGAGTAGAAAAGTCTTTAACATTGTATTTTCAAATGATCATTATTCATTGTGGTACAGTATATAATGAAAGGAATAAAATGTTCAGATTTCAAAAAGTATTTGTTCCGATCATAATTGAAAGATTTAACTAACTTTATTAAGAGAGAAGGAAGTATTTGAAGTTGATATTTAGTTTTATATAATCCACTCTTCATCAAAAAAAAAATGATTATTAAATGAACAAAAGTATACAAATATCGAAAGAATAGAAAATGAAAAATAGTTGTCAATTGTGAAACCGTCGAAAATATTTTTTTCTTTTTTTGATGATACTTATATTTTACTAAATATTTTGAGATTTGTGCAAAATAGGTTTACTAGGGATGCAACAAATCTCGAGTAAAATTTGGATTTGGACCAAACTCTTTGGATCTGAGATTTGAATTTGGATTTGTATGTTTATGCCAGGATTTGGTCTCGATTTGCATTTAAATTAAATTTACGAAATCTAAAAGACAAAGTATCGGCAAGAACAATCCACTTGCTAAGAGTGCTCTATCATCAAAAAACAATTTCTGGATTTTAGACCAAATTTAAATCCAAATCCTTTGGATTTGTACCAAATCTTAATTTTTTCTTTTTTGACTGGAAACCATTCTTTAGAAGTGTATGGTTCTTGTCGACGCTTTATCTTTTAGATTTGGTAAATTTAACATCATATCCCAAATCCAAATCCAAACTTCAATCACCAAACCCAAATCCAAATCTAAGCACTAAAATCCAAGTCGTATCTGAATTTAAGCTTTTAGATTTAATTCAAATGCAAATCGAGACCAAATCCTGATATAAACATACAAATCCAAACCCAAATCCCAAATCCAAATTTAAAACCCAAAGCTTTGGGTTTGTTGCATCCCTAAGGTTTACACAGCTTTCTCAAACATTATAATTTCCTATTCTTATTCTTCAACTTTAGACGAAATAAAAATCTTTTTTCTTTATTTGATCATAGTAAAATCAGTGATAATAAAAGTGTAAACAGTTTTTTTAAAACTTTTTCACCTACAAAATGATGGAATTTACTCATTTATTTTGAATATCTTCTTTTAAGACTATATTTTATGGCTAATCAAATATTTCTATCAAGTTAACATAATGTTTTGTAACATGATTAATACATTTGCAGTCATTTTATTCATTAGATGTATCCTTTTTGATAAAATTTTCTAAATCAATATCGCTCTTAACATGACTTAAATCTAATTGTAAAAAGAAAAGGAAACAGGTAATCTTCAAGCACAGAAGCTTCATAATTATCATCAAAACTATTACCTATTATATAAGAAACAAAACGTTGGTATTTCCTATATAATCTCATTTATAATCTTCTTTTACTTTTATATGTACATATTTTAGTTGTTTAATGGAATGGTTTGACTAAGAACGATGTATTTTAATGTGATATTGTTTTAATAGATAATCGTTAGTAGAACATCTGTATTTTGATAAATTGCATAGCTAGATTTTATGACTTTGTCTCAATAATGTAATATTGATATATGATAGATTTATTTAGAAAGAAGACAACAATATACTTATATAAAGATATACTTACAAATGAGAAAATTGAAAGTTCTCTACGTTTGTTATCTAGTATATCTATCGAAGAGTGAGTCATAAAAATCTAACATTTATACTTAGTTCGAGTCATAGGAAAATATTCCAAGATGATAACAAAATTTCTCGAAATCTTTTTATTTGCACATAAATATATAACAGAATATTAGATCATTAAAATCTATAAATATTTAATATAAGATATAATCTTTTGATGCTTGACATTTCTATTATAATATATCTCTCTTATTGAAAAAAAATATTGATTAATGTTGTCTTATAAAGAAAACTATGTATGATATTATTTGTTTCTTTCTGTAATATTTTTATTTTAATAATACAGAATTTGTGTCATATAGAAAAAAGGAGAACTTTTATGAGAAACATTTACAAGAATTTTTTTGTATTTTGAGTTATATTTATACTAAATTGATCCATTACAAATGATATGGAAATAATATTTGATAGATCTTGTCTAATAAGTTAAAGTTGTTTTTATAGAAAGATTGAAATATTTTATCTATGAGAAAATTTTGTCCCAACACATTCTAATTTTAATTGAAATAAAAAAAGGCATTAAACGTTAGGTGTTTAAAAGCAAGAATTTTATTTAGTTCATATAAATGATTTATTCTACTTGCATACAACATCTTCAATATTTGTAATACAGTAAAACGTCTCTATAGTGACCACCAACGGGACCGACGAAAAGTGTTCACTATATAGAGGTTATGGCTAGACGAAACTCATACATGTATGCAATGCATAATAGGTGCAAGAGTGATGAGTACAACATATTTTTCCACTGAGAATCTAGCCTTATTAGTGCATCTAGTGAATGAAAGTAATTTTTCATTCATTATAAATACTTATTCAATTTCAATGAAACAAAATAACAAAAAAATATTTTTTTTCATCTATATGTATTTATTCAATTTTGTGAAGAAAATCGTCAATCTTTGTCTGCTTGGTGCTTTTTAAGTCAATGAAAATTTGAGTAAGTTCTGAATCCAATTGAGATATTAGTGAATGGAGTTGTAGTAGCTAGAAGATTTAATCGTCTTACCATTTCCATTCCATCAGTAATGGTTGATGGTACTTCACTTGATATATTATCATCATCTTTGTTATCATTACTATTTCTTCCATTTCCACATTGTCCTTTGATAGTAATAAGATTATCGTCAAAATCATCCCACTCATTGAAAGCTGGAATAGTTGCATCCATTTCGACGAGTTCTCTTGCTGAGAGACTTTATCCACAGATATTAATATGTGTAAGAAGTGCATGCAGTGACTTTTCTTTTCATGAATAGGCTGTGAATGATATAATATCAGCCCTTCAAAAATGCACATTATATTCTCAATTTTTTCTCTTATTTTATGTATACATACCCAGGTCGATGAAAACGGCTAAGTTTACGGTATGAAAACGTACCGTAAACGTTTTAAAAATGGCGTATTTACGGTATAATACGGTGTCCATTCGGTCCGTATCGAACCGTATTGAGACCGTTTCATGGCCGAAAACAGACCAATTTATATCCGTTCGCACTACTCAGAGTATTTTATCTAGACAATTAGTTGATTCAAAATCATCTATTTCATTAGCAATATCCAGGACGAATAATCTTAAGCTCGGATACGACGAGATCCTACTAGGTTTTTGTAGTCAGCTCAAGTATTGCCTGCATCATGCATGCCATACTTATTTTATTATTTTCTCATATGTTATATATATATATATATATATATAGTCGTGATCAACGGTAAGGTATCCCATTAATGTTTTTTGTTATTGTAGGGATGCAACATACTATTATTCGGGTCATATGATAGAGTATCATAGATAACCCTCAATTGGCCTGAACAACACTATGCTTTATTGGTACAATAGTGGAGAAAATTTTCACTACTATCGTAACAATAAAGTATAGCATTATTTGGGCCCATTCAGGGTCATCTGTGATCCTGTATTGTATGACCCGAATAATAATATGCTGTATCCCTACAATAAAAAAAAACATTAATGGCAAACATTACCGTTGGTCACGCTCATATATGCGGCATTGTAAAAATAATAACCTAAAATAAATTAAAAAAATGAATTGACTTAAAATACTTATTGTTCCATAATTCAATAAGAAAAGTAATTTAAAACAGATAAAAAAAAAGAAATAATTAAAAATACTTACTGTTCAACAATTGTATAAGATTACTCATCTAAAACAGATAAAAAAAGAAATAATTTAAAATACTTACTATTCAACAATGAGCCTTATTCATGTTTCGTTGTTGGCCACGGGTCAAAGAGAAAATGTCATCAAATCAAAGTAACAATCAAAGAGTTTAACCACGAAGCCAATTGTGAATAAGGCTCATTGTATAAGAAAGCGAATCTAAAATAAATAAAAACGAAATAAAGTGATTAAAAATACTTACTGTTCAATAATTGAATAATAATGCTAATCTAAAATAGATAAAAAAAACAAAAATAATTTAAAATACTTGTTGTTCCATAATTGAATAAGAATAATAATCTAAAATAAGAATATTAAGTAGGTTTTCAAAAAACGTCTAGAAACGGGACGCGATCTGAGTACCGTTATCGGACAGAATTCGGTACTCCGTATTACGGTCTGTAAACGTTGCGAAAAATGTCCGTATCTATACCGTTAACTGCTATCAGTATACGAAAAAAGTCGGATATTCGTATAGATACCGGTTTTTATCCGTATACTACCGTTTACGGTCCAACTCGTTCGACCTGGGTAGGAAGAGAGATAATTTCATTTTAAGGTAACATTTTATTTTAAATGAAAATAATAAAATGTAATTTGTTTTTTCTAGTCTTGTTATTAAAATTCAATAATTCAATGACAACAGAGAATTATAATTTGAATTTTGAAGACCAAATTTTTTTACATTCATAGTACACTTGTGTGGATATTGTGACTTCCTTTCTTCTATTATACATAGTTTAGTCGATCATCTTTTTCAAAGTAAGGTCTACTATAGAAGAACTTTAAATTATCATAATATTTTCTTTCATTCTAGTAATTATTATATATTGAAATTATTGATAAGATTTAAAGGATACTAGGAATAAGTGATAAAACTTAAATACACAATTATTATTATAAAAAAATATTTATAAAGTTGTAATTATTCGACTGTCATTGATTGTGCCGTGCTCCTTTACATTTTCCGAAAAAAGAGAGATAAATTTGATACAATGTCGATTTTACGAATATAAATAAATCCAATCGAAAAATATAGTGTATTTTTTTTGTTCATTCAAAAACAATCTTTTTATTATAAGCAACTAATTCTAAAAATATCAATAACAAATCCGAACATTTCTTTCGATAACGAAAATTAGTACTCTTTTAACTTCTAAATCAAATAATTCTATATGAAATCGAAAGAAACTACTCATGTCATTCATATCAGAGCTGCCAACAGACACCTGCTCAGACCAAATGATATTTGTAGTTTTTCAAATCGATTGAATTTTATAAGTTAGGATTGGTGCACAATTTCATTTCTCGTCATTTAATATTTTCATGACGATAATATAAGGCAAGTGTTTACACAATATAGTAATATTAGTCGAGCACTGTGAACACATCCTGAAACCTTTGTTGACCTGTGGATAATAAGAAAATTTTAATGTAAGATTACTAATGAAACCGAAGATTTTCTTCCACACAAGGCATTATTCAAGGGAAAAACATTGTGACCTATCGCGAAAAGTTTCCATACTATTTTGGTGCACATGCTCATGATCTTTTTAACTTTCTTATGTAAGCTGATCATGCACTCTGGGGACATTTGAAGTCAAGTGAAGCCTTGTCAAACGCTTGGAAAAAGTACAAATAGGAAAGTTAAAATAAAGAGACAATCACCGCGAATATTTTTCATAAAAGAAAGACCCAAATTATTGAACTTTTTTCATAACTCACGAAAAAAAAATTAAAATCGTTTCTCAATCATGCCAAGAATTTTAGCGTGGCCTGGCCTGACAGGCCACCAGGTGCTTGTCAGGCACCAGGCCAGGCTGGCAGCTCTGATTTATATACTAATAAACATTCGTTTCGTTTCGTTATATAACTAACCATAATAACAAATAATATTCTTAGCAAAAATATTTTTTACTAAGTAACTTATTTCACTATTGTATTTCCATACAATTTCGTTTCACTCAATCTTAACTTGAAGAAAATTATAACGTTTCTATGTGATATTAAGAATAGAGTTATTAACATTGAAGATGTTCAAAATAAAAAAAAGTTGCCTCGCATAATTACAATGATGTATATATAAAAAGTGTTGCTCTGGCAGGTAATGTTTATATCAACCCGCACAATTTCGTCATTGCAACATGTTTTTTTATCAGATTTGATCTTTTACCTTTTGATAAGTTTAATAAGCAAGTTTTACAATGGTTTTACAGAGTACGACATTTTTTGTGTCTTCATATGTTATTAGTGCGAAAGACGAACTTAGAAATAAAATGTGTAAAGACACAAGAGATGTCGTGCTCTGTAAACCCATTGTAAAACTTGCTTATTAAACTTACCAAGAGATTATTCGAGGTTAAAATTATGGTAAAACCAACAGAAAATAATTCTGATCAAGAAGCAAAAGAACAATTAGCTGCACATCCAGCACAAATTCCAACTGATGCAGATGAAAAAGCAAAACTTCCTCCACAAAATATTATCCCTGATGGAGTTTCACCACCAATACAACATCCACTTGATCCATTAAATGCTGATGAAATGAATTTAACAACACGTTTACTTGATGCACATACAAAATTTGAAAAATATATGCGTATTATTACGATTGTACCAAATGAACCTGAAGATAAAAATTATGTTATTAATTATAAACCAAATAATCCATTACAACGATATGCAACTGCAACAATTCGTGATCCAAAAGGTCAAACAACTTATCAAGTTATTATTAATTTAACCAAACAAACTATTGAAAGTTTTACAGAGTTTAAAAATATTCAACCTGCTTTAACATTTGATGAAATGGTAGCAGCTGATGATATACTTCGTGCAAGTGAACAATTCATAGCTGCATGTAAGAAACGAAACATTAATGTCAATGATGTTGTTTTTTATCCATTTACATCTGGGTATCGTGATGAACGTGATGCAGGATCTAAACGACGAATATTTCGTCCACATGCTGCTGTTAGAAAATGGCCAGAAGATAATTATTATGCTCATCATATTGAAGGACTTGTTATAACTGTTAATTTAGATTCATATACTGTTGAAGTCGAAGATCACCTTGTTGTACCATTAGCTCCAAAATCTGGTAATTATGATCCAGAAGGTATTAAATCACCAGATAATATACCATATTTTCCTGATGGTCTTCGAAAAGATCTTAAACCATACGTTATTACTCAGCCAGAAGGTCCATCTTTTCAAATAGATGGTTATCAAATTTCGTGGCAAAAATGGCGTCTTAGAGTTGGATTTAATGTTCGTGAAGGTCTTACAATGAATATGGTTGAGTATTTTGATCAAAATCGTTGGAGATCTATTTTTTATCGAGCAGCTATTTGTGAAATGTGGGTTCCATATGGTGATGGTAGTACAGCACATAGTTATAAAAATGCATATGATGTTGGTGAAGTTGGTATTGGATTATTAACAAATAGTTTAGTACTTGGATGTGATTGTCTTGGTGAAATTCGTTATTTGGATGCTGTTGTTAATAACAATCAAGGTCAAGCATTATTATTAAAAAATGCTATTTGTATTCATGAAGAAGATGTTGGATTACTTTGGAAACATACTGAATTTACTGAACAACGTACTCAATGTCGTCGTGCAAGACGTCTTGTTGTTTCCTCTATAATGACAGCAGGCAATTATGAATATGGCTTATTTTGGTATTTTATGCAAGATGGAACAATTCAATTTGAAGCCAAACTTACTGGAAGTATCACACCAGGTGCAATTGAGAGTGATAAAACACCAGTATCCGGTGGAATGGTTTCTGAAGGATTATTTGGTCCACATCATCAACATTTTTTTAATATGCGTATTGATTGGATGCTTGATGGAGCAAAAAATTCTCTTGTGGAAGTTAATTGTGAGCCCATACCAAAAGGACCAGAAAATCCAGCAGGTAATGCTTGGACAGCTAAAGAAACAGTATTAAAAACTGTTGGTGAAGCACGTCGATCACACGATGCAACAAAAGGACGTTTTTGGAAAATAATTAATCCTCAAGTTAAAAATCATGTTAATCAACCAGTTGGTTATAAAATTGTGGCAACTGGTCCTGCATGTTATCCATTATGTGATTTAGACTCTTCACAAGGTAGTCGAAGTGCATTTGTACGTTCTCATTTATGGGGAACACGATATCATCCTGAAGAATTTTATGCAGGTGGTATATTTCCTAATCAAGCCAAGGGTGATGAAGATGGTGTTGCTATTTATAGTGAAAAACATAAAAATGATTCACTAGAAGAATGTGATCTTGTTACTTGGTACACATTTGGTTCTAATCATGTTGTTCGAGCTGAAGATTGGCCTATTATGCCTGTTGAAACAGTTGGATTTCGTTTACAACCTGTTGGTTTCTTTGCTGGTAGTCCAGCAATGGATGTACCACCATCAACACCTGTCAAGAATTGTAATGGGGCAGCATGTTCAAATCATTAATATGAGAATTGATTGATAGCAAAAGACAATAAATATTTATAGCGTTTTAGTTCGTGTGCGTGCGTGTCTTATCTAACGAAAAATGATTTATCTCATTACTTTCATTTTTTTCATTATATATAATTAATTATGACAAGTATCGTCCTCTATTGTTACTATTGTGACAATAAACATGCTTACTTATCTACATGATTCTGATTCTTTTTTTTTTCGTCAGTTTTTTTTAAACTATAAAGTTGAATATACAATAGATACTTATTTGATTGAATAATAAATAACACTTAACTAAAAAAAAATCACGTCTGATCATAAAACATGTTGCGATGACGAAATTGTGCAGGTTGGTGGCAACACTAACCTGCCAGAGCAACATTTTTTTGATTTTGAATAATTAAATGATATATACGTGACTGATCTGTCTGTGCCTGGTATGGTGAAATTTTATTTTTTTTAAATGTGCGTTATAAACTACGTATATGCATGAAAAGAGAACAAGAAAATAATGTTATTCTATAGTTTTCATGTATCGTCAAAAAGATATTTTAAACGGTAAGTTAAATTTATAGGTTACAAAAAAATTAGGTAGAAAACTGTTACAATTAAATCAAAGAAAAATATTATTTTTTCTAACAAGATCATATCCATGTGCATAATATCAATCAGAAAAATGATAAAAAGTATTTCAGGTACTTTTGTTTATTGATATACAAGAATTCTTTATTTTATTGAAATAATTTCATTGAAACATTTTCTATTCGATAGTAAAACTGATACAATTTAAAGTGTATTCATAGCATTTCTTATGGATCAGAAACCGATATTAGTAAATACACCATCAACATTGAACATAAAAAGAAATTTTGTTTTTTTTCAAGTTTGAGGGTGAGGGTAAGGGCGTGGGTGAGAATGTGACTCGTGATACTGATGAACCATTTATCGCTTCTCTTACTCTTGTAAATAAAATCAAAAGTGTGTAAGTATTTGAAAAAGAAAATCTCATGAAAGTATAAGTACCTGCACTATTTAATAAAGTAATTTGATGATAATGATGTAAATAATTTCAAAGAGTTCATTAACCCTTTCAGTTCCATAGTAGTAAAAATGCTACGCATGTTTTATAATTATTTTTCACAAGATTTTTTATAAAAATTAGTACATTGTCTTTTGGAATGAAGCAGAAGACAATGCTATAGAATATTTCAGAATTATCTTAAAAGATGTACATAGCCGTCCGTTGAGAAATTTTTGGAATATTCCGCAACTTTCTTTAAAAATATATAAGACGATGTTTTCAGTCATTATATATCTACAACAAATTACCGTATAAATCATAGCGAAGCATCAGATTCTTCCCTGTTTTATTTCTAAGATACAAGTCATGTTTGAAAAAAATAAATGAATTCTAATAAAGAGAAGAATACAAGCAGCATATGTTTTAATGACGAAATCAATTTCAGGGAAAAGAAAAGACAGAACTAATCACTTTTCTGCCAGAAAACAAAACTGAATTCAACAAACGTTGAGTAATAAATCTTCATCAGCTCAATTATTGGCACTTGTGTTTCTTGTGGCTCTGAAGGAAGATACAGATACTACAGTATAAGAGCATCTCGAGTGTTTAGCAATACACCATGCAATCTTCATAGGTTTTTTTATGTCTAAAACGAAATAAAAATAATTTTTTTGTGGTTCCATGAAAAACTTGTATAAGTTTTACAATGAAGAAACTTTAGAAAACAAAATTTGTCTTGAAGCGTAACAAGATTCACTAAAACTTATCCTGAGTATATAACAAGCGAGTTATGTATTTTACGTGTTTCTATGTATAAAAGAAGCCAATCTAACAGTTTAAGCGAATTAAATCTGGCAAAAAATAATTTGGGACTGAAAGAGTTAATCGAAAGAAAACAATGTATAATTCACTTTTTCTAATGTTTTAGCACCACGTCTTTGATATTGTGTACTTTCATTGATATTAAAACCAATATAATTCTCTTTTTTAATTTCACCAACAGTATTCATTGTTTTAAGAACACGCATCAATCGTTGTGTAGGATGAACCTTAATAAGATGTTAAAAAACATTAACATAAAATCAATATAAGTATAATGTAATAAAAGTAAATAACTATAGGAAAAAAAAACTTATATACAAATATTTTTTCTTAACATATCGTTGTTTGAAATGATAATTGTCTACTTGAATTATTTTGTAATTGCATTAATTTTGTGTCTTGAAGTTCAGCAGATGATTTAATGTTTGATCATTCGATTTTTAGTATCAAAATATACGTGTATGTATGTGTGTGTATGAAAGAAGCAAAGCCTAACTTTAATTTGATATTGATACAAGTATATTTCTTTATTCACGCAAAACTATTTACAGATGATTGCATCTGTCTCTATCATATGTCTTTTCCTATTTCTTTTTTATTGTTATATGACGTTAACATGCACAAACCATGACAATCTGTTCAATTGATGTCATCAAATGTGATCGTCTCAATCGGCTTGATACATGTGTTATTTATTCTCGCACTTCTCGCAACGCCAATTCTTCTAGTCATCATTGTCATATTAGTAATTCTGATTTGTATGCTGTGAGCAAGCACAATACTCTTTCTTCATTGACTATAACACATTTTACTTGACATTTTTAATGAAATAAAATTTTTTTCTTGATGTCCAATAATATTATGGTTTCCATCTCCCGCAACAAAAACAAAAAGAGAAAATCATTCCCAATGACACTATTGTACTGACCTCATTTATGGCACAGATTTTAATATACTTGAATAATCTTTCTCAATATTCAAATATATGCTCAAAACAGTCTCACTTTCTTCAGAATAGATATTATATATTCATCCCTTACACAAAGCTGAAAACCAATACATGTAAACTAAAATAAAGTTTTCTACCAACTTTATATACATAT
The DNA here is from genome assembly GCA_022393335.1 of Macrotrachela quadricornifera. Taxonomy (NCBI): domain Eukaryota; kingdom Metazoa; phylum Rotifera; class Eurotatoria; order Philodinida; family Philodinidae; genus Macrotrachela; species Macrotrachela quadricornifera. The sequence goes on from JAJEKB010017475.1 coordinate 28,611, forward strand.
GTACCTAATAGAAGAATATGTTTTCTCAATAACACAAATACTTTATAAGATCAAATCTATCTACGACTTATCCAACATTTACTCAATACAATCATAATTCAAATTTATCATAATCTGTTTTACAACAAACTTGCTTCGACTCGTGAGAAAACATTATTGAAACAATCTTTACCATTTTTCACAAACATAGTAAATACAAATATATCACTGATATAATCATCCTTTCACAAACGAAGTACAATTCAATTATTCTTTCTTTATCAAAAATGAAAAGTGTTGCTCGGGCAGACTAGTGTTACCATTAATCCACATGTTTCAGTCATTGCAACATGTATTTGATCAGAATTTTCTTTTTTTTGATTAACGATATCAAATAAATATGATAAGTCTTATTCATAAGCATGACAAAAAACAAAAGATACATTAGTTTTCTAAGAAATATTACTCTAATAATAAGAATAAAACAATAAAGAAAAAGATCACTATTTTTCAAAAGAAAAAAACTTATATCAATTGTCTTTCAAAATAAGAATTAAAAACTTTTATTTTTTTGTTTGTTTTTATTTTGTTTTACTATTTGTTGATGAACTCTTTCATTATGAAGATGATGATTCAGATGAAGTTTGAGAAGGATGTTTAGGAGGAGATTCTTCAGTAACAATTGTATCTGATGGACTTTCTTCTTTAACATTATCAATTTCATTTTCAACTGATTTAATGAAATCTGTTTGATAGATTATACTTCTAAAAGCCAATTTGACAAGTTGAAATCATCGTAAAAATTGATGTTTATTCTCATTCATAAATGCTTTAAATGTTCTTGTATTTTTTTCATGCCATTTCATCATTGTATGCAAACGTGTAACTATTGATTGATTCATACGTGTTTCAAATTGTAAACGGATATTAGTCCAAGCTGTATTTATTTCATTTTTATTATGAAATTTAAAATCATATGGAAGTTCTAATAGTTCATAAAGAGTTTTACTACGTAATTGTTCAAAAACATTATCATATGATAAAAGAACAAGACCAGCTTCTTCTTTATCATTATATAATAGACGATAATAATCAATTGTTTCATTAAGTAAACGATCTGTTAAATTATAATATTTATTCCATAATTGTTCAAATTCAGTATCAGATTGATTTAAAGTAACATACATATAACAAGATGGTGTTGATGATATTGTATGAACTAAAAATATAAAAATTAATTTAATAAAAAAAGAATACTTTTATTAACTAAACCATTATGATAATCTCCACTTGGTACAGATATATTTTGTCCAACATTTAATGTAATATTTTTCTTTAAACTTAACATTTCAATCATAATTTGACCTTCAAGTACTTCAATAGTTGTATTTAAATCGGGTGGAATGTAGTTTTCAAGAAAAAGACCTAAATATTTTGTTTTGTATTTATAAAATTCAAAATAAAAAAAAAGTTTTTAATTTACCTGGAAAATCAGCAATAAATGTTACAAAGACATTTTGATCTTTTCCTGATAAATCATTTTCAATTTGTAGCATACGTGTTCCCTAATCACTTAAATTTGTTAATAATGGTTGTAACCATGATGTATCTTCAAATGGTTTCCATTTAACATCTGATGAAAGTAAATTAATACGTGGATCGATTTGATGTTGATTAAAACGTCCATTCATTGAACGCCATATATCAAAATAAAGTTCAACATCATCATAACCATATTTTTTTAATTTTCCTCTTATACATTGAGCATATTGAATAATCATATCGGCATGAGAATTTTATCGATCTGCTGTTGTCCATCCTGTTGGTTTTAAGTGATGTGCTTCTTGCTTTTTTTATCAATAAAAGGTATCTTTACATGTTGAGTATGCCAAGCATGTATCATCATATCCCATGAATAACCATATAAACCATTTGTCCAATTATTATAATCTTTTGTAATAAAATGTGAATATGGTAAAAATCCTTGTTCAATAAGATAAATAAGTGTAAAAATAGTAAAAAATTTATGTCAAAATGTTGCTTTAACAGGCGCATCTTTTACTGAATTAGCATTAGTAATTTTTGATTTTAATGATTGATTTTTTGTTTCCTCCGGTTTTATTTCTTCTTTTGAATATAAACATGATGAACTATATTGTAATGGTTCATCTTTATATAACCATTTCGGTATAGAACGATTTAAAAATTTTCTTGGCCAATTATTATTGAAAAATATTGGCGTTGTAGTAAGCATTGTATATAGGAACATGCCAATATTAAATAATTGTGAATTCACTAAATGAAAAGATACACAAAAAAAAATTCCAATTCGTCGTGAACAATCAAAAAAAAGAGCAGAACCAATAAATAAATCAAAAAGAAGACCACAAACATGTACAAAAATTAAAGTAATCTGTTCTACAGTCATAAATGTTCTAAATGGTGAAAATATCCAATGATCACCTAAACCATCCAGTGAATATCCTGAAACCCAATCCCAATCAATTTTTTTTAAACCCGCAATAAAATAAACAAGAAATAATTGATATCAAATTAATGTATAATTCCATAATGGTATATGTGAATGACGAATTTTCTTTTTAAATAAACCATCAATTGATCAGCAATGATGAGCATCAAAAAATATTAGTTGAAAACCAATTAAACCAAATAAATATGAATGGTTCTTCCATGATGTTTTATCAAGCAAAAATATATACCAATACGTTATTGTAAAGCATATAGTTGCTATACGATATAACAAACCAAAAGCTATACCAACCACACCGAGAAACATAATAAAATAAACTATAACCATGTATTCAGCACGCAATGGTTTAAGAAAATTGAATAATGGAAATTGGCACTCTCTATGTGTAATTCCATATATAGCATCAGCATCAGACATGCCACGTTCTTCAGGAATGTCCAATATCATAAGAATACCAAATAATATACGAAAAACAGCTAATGAACTTGGATCTTCTGGTCGATTCATAAGTTTAACAAAACTAGACCATAACTGAAAATCAGATAATTCAAAACTGAATAGTCGACGTATTGTTGATACATCTTGTGTTTTTGAACTCATTTACACGGCTTATGCATCAAACAGACTGAAAAATTTAAAGCTGAACGGAGGGATAGGGTTGCCGTTTCTGCATAACAACAGTGATAATATTGGTAAATTCACTTTCAAATAAGTCAGTCCGATGTGGCATTATCCCTTGCTAAGTTATGATAAGCAACCTTTTTACTCGATGTACAGTGCACGATATCTCTTGTGTCTTCACACATTGAAAGTAGATAAACTCAAGAAAAGCATTTGATCAAAAAATCTGTTGCGATGACGAAAAAGTGCGGATTGATGGTATCACTAATCTGCCAGAGCAACATATTATTTAAAAATGAATAGCAGAAAAAACCATCGCCACACCGATTTAGGACTCTATAGTTGGTACATGTAGAATACATGCTAAAACTTTCAACCTTAACAAAATGATGAATGAAAGTTTTTCTTTTTGTATCATAAGACATTTTTTGGTGAATATAGTGAAATATCCAATTATTTACTTTTTATTTGAGCTTAATCAAGAAAAGCAAAGAAATAAAATTATGTCCGAGTTTATCTTGTGCAAGAGGATGCATTGAAATAAGTTAGGATAATAGTAAAATAACTGTTAAGACCCTATAAAACTCACAGAGATGCGAAACTATATATGTTTGTTTAATTGTAAGATAGATATAAATGACTATTTTATGTAATGAGCGTTTCTTTTTATTTGCTTGATAAAAAAAAGTTGCTCTAGTAGGTTAATGTTACTACCAACCCACACGTTTTCATCGTCGCAACATGTATTTGATCAATTTTTTTTATTTAATGTGTTTTATTGAAAAGGAAGAGGATAGACGTAGCAACAAATAATGTAAATTTTCTTTGTTTTTAAAAATAGAATGTGGATATGACATAATATTTTGCTTTGTAATAAGTAATGTTAGTGGTTAATACATTTTCTCATATTAATATCTACGTTGGTAGGTTAGCCATTGTCAAAGGGTACATCTCTAATGCATGTAAGCATTCGAAATTTTCAGATGGTGTATAAATAATTTCCTACTAAGTGTGCAATTTGTTTTTGTGTAATTCTTGTAATGATTTGTAAATAAATAATTACATTTTCTTCTTTTGTTATGAGTAACCCCGATATTCTTCTCACATGTTCCTCTAGTAATAAAAAAAAACCTTGTTGAAGGATCCGCATGCGATAAATAAATGCGTTGTTGTTTCTGGTAATTCACAATAATAACATCTTTTTTCTTCATGGTTTTTTCCAATTCGTTTCCGCACATGTATTCCATAATTTGCTAGCAAGAACCAAAATTCTGTTGATGCCGATGATAATTGACAATTGTGGACTGTCTTAAAGAAGAGAATACATTTCAAATATGCGATTCGTTCAGAACAAATGGATTGTTTGAACAAGCGGTGATCTATTAGTTGCCAGTACACATTTTGATCGCTGTTATTGATGTGTAGCTGTCCACCCTCTTTAAGCCATTCATCAGTTTAAATAGCAACATCTCCAAAGAACGACATTTTATCATCAAAGTGTGATATTAGATTTCACCAAATCCATGGTACGGAAGACCGAAATGTTATACCGCAATATTGATAAGCAAAAAATTTCCACAACGCTGAGAAATTATTAATTATTTTTAAACTACATTTTATAAGAAATGAGTTAATCATTGCATTTAGATGAATTAATCCAACACCACCATCGCGTTTCTTAACTATACATGTTTTAAACCTAATCGAACGACGCTTTCCATCCCAGCGATAATTATCAATTGCTTTTTGTAATTTATTAACTATTATATTTGATACTAGCATAACTGAAAAAATATAAATAATTCCACTATATCTGAAAACCTTTAGTATTGTTGCTCGTTCAAATATGAATGTTCTAATAGTAGACCACATTCCTATTTGTTGTTTAACTATTGATATAATTCTAGTTAATTCAGTGGATGGTAGCCTTCCTTTTGCGTCTATTGGTACATCTAGGAAATACCATCAACTTCTGATTTCATCTTCTGTATTAAATACAAAAGTACTAACATCGTCGGCATAAGCGGATGATTTACAAATAACGTTAGTAGTGTGATCATTAAATATGAATTTAATAACAGCAGGAAATTCTCTTCCACGAGGCAAGACTCCTGGTATATGTGGGTTTCTTCTAATTCTGTGCAGTAAAGGTTCTAAGCATATTATGAATAAATTTCCTGACAAGGAGCAGTCTTATCGGACGCCGGAATTAAATGATATAATGTCACTAATATTGTTGTAGATTTTGCATATATTAGTTTTATCCAATTAATGAAAACTGCACCGAACTCAAATTTTGGTCGAAGTAGATGAATTTTATCATGAATTGTTCAACCAACTATACCACAACTATGGTTATAATGTATGATATTGTTGAGAACATTACTGATTCGGATACTTAAATCTTTAGATATAATTTTATAAGCAATATTCATGAGAGATAGTGGACGGAAATTTTTCATTGAACCATTTTTATTTCCTTCTTTTTTGAGTAATATCATTAAAGCGTTAAGAAAATCGTTATAAAAATATTCCTCAAGTTTTGCTAAATTTATCATTTAAAAATAATATTTACCTATGATTGGGAAAACGATTTTCCAAACCTCCACTGTATCTCATCAGCACCTGGAGCATGATCTAACGGGATTGATTTTAATGCGTCGTAGGATTCTATATAAATGGTCTCTTAATCAAGTGCTTCTCAATCAACAGCAGTGAATGTTGGAATATCAGTAAATAGTTTGTTCCAAAGGTTTTTATCAGTTGGCTTAACATCGTATAAATTTTGATAGAATCTTGTGGCTGTATGTACTATATCGGCATAAGTTCTAACTTGCCCTTTAATTGGATCATCAAGAAAATCAATTCTTGACTGATTTGCTTTTGAATATGTAATACGTGCTTTTGCTAAAGTACTTAGCTGTTTAACATTTTGTCATTGGACATTTAGAAGAGTATTGTTGATTTTATCTTCTAATAACCTACGAATTTCTTCACGAATAATATCCATTTTTATTAGATTTGTATCCGTTAGATCTTTTGCAATCGTGCGATATTCTGTTTGTAGTTAATGTAATTCATGTCGAAGTTCATGGTTCATTTGTCTTTCTTCTTCTTGTAATAGAAACATTAAGCTTGTCTTAAAATCACACCACCATTCAGTGATATTAAAATTATTCATACTAAGGGATATCTTCCACATTGCCTGAAATTTCTCTTGGAAAGTTTTTCTTTTGATCACTCTTGAATTACATATCCACCGACGAAAGACTTCACTATTTGATACTGTAAATTTCAATTTGATTATTAATCAGTCATGATCTGATGAGCTAACAGGATCGTAATATGTGTGTTGAATATTTTCTGCATTAGTTTTGAATCAAAGAAAAAATCAATACGACTGTGATAATTTCTTGATTCATCATGAAACGAGTAGATAATTTTACGAGGATATTTCATACGAAATAATTCTGTTAATAGAAATGATTGGAGCATTTCCTTTAGTAATATTGAATAGGAACGATTATCACTTTGTATACCATGTTGATTTTCATCATATTGATTATTTAGTGAGCAATTAATATCCACTCAGCTGATGATACATATAGATATAGATCTTTAAAGAATATATATCTATCGATAATTTACGTAGGAACATAAACACTAACGATAACAAATAGGATTCTGTTATTGTGATACTTTAATGAAAGGAATTCTGCTTATATGATCAACATCACTATCAATAACTTCAAAATTTCTCTTAACCATTGTTAGTGTATCTCCAGTAGACCATGTCCCCATATTGCATATGATGTTATATTGAGTAAATGAACTTTTAAATCTTTCAAGTTGCTCAATTTTTGTCATGTGAAGTTCTGGTAACAATACCATGTCGTGTGGTGTCTTATTTAACCAAGTTTTTAGAAGAGTTTGATTACTAACTTTTGTAATACCTCTAATATTGTAGGATATAATGATAAGCATTTTTTGTGTTTACTTATTTTTATTAATTTCGCTTTCTTCATCCTCATTCTCTTCCATCAAGCTTAAAATATGAAAATGCTGATTCTTTAAGTCACTTTTGGTAGGATTATTTTCATCATAAAGAGGCCATTTAAATACATTTGGGCCTTCTTTATACTTTTTATATTCTTCAATAACCTCACTAACCACCGATCGGCTAAATATGTTAGTTTTCTTTCCATTCAAATTAATTTCCATTTCTATAACATTCGTTTGTTGTTCGATAACATGTTGTTGTTGAAAATCTGGCCGATGTTGAGTAAACAGTTTTTGTTGTATGTCAGGATGGTGATGAAAACTTGTCTGTTTTTGCTTAGCTGATTGTTTTTCACAAACATTCATGTCATCATCGCGTCATTGAACAGATTTCATCTTTGAGACTTCAGAGCTAGAAGATGCTGTTAATACTGTTGTAACTCATTCTCGAGTTGCTGTAAGGCGTGGACTTGCATACCCATCATCAAAATCTCGGTCACCAGTAATAGTTGGTGTTGAATACGACAATGGGCACTTTGCACATGGAATGGATGTTGAATAATGAACAACATCTTGTTGCTCGAAAATAGTTTTTTTCGGATATGACCTACTTGTTTGCACCTAAAGCAAAACGTAGCTTTACTAATTGGTTTACCTGCAGAAGGAGTATATTTAATTATTTGACTTGCAGTTGTCACTGTTGTTGTTGTTGACCATGATTTTTTGTTCTTATAGCATTTATATAGAACTTCTACTTTGAACAATCAGGATTATCGAGACCGATTTTCGTGCACACCCGACATTTTAATCCGTTACATTCAGATTTCGTATCTTCTGCTAGTTTGCATTGATAACATACTTTGAATCTTCCCTCCAATACTACTGAAATTGCTATACCAAGTATTTTAATAGAGACAGGTATATTCTGTTCATCCATTGTTGATTCAAATTTTATTCGTATCTTACGAACGAAAGTTTTTATATTTGTATATGGGCGTGGTAGGGTATTATATTCGATACTAAGGATTGTTCCAAACCATTTTGACACGACATCAAGTATAACGTCGTTTGAAATAGAAGTTAGAATATTCATTAACATAATCATTTTAATGCCATGGCACGGTTTATGATCAGAGAATGTTTGTTCATTCAATTTTAATTGATCTAATTTCAAAAAATTTTTAATAAACCATTTCTTAAGATCGCTTATAGTACCGATGGACTCAATGATCCTAATCTCGTAAATGATGGCTACACGATCAATATATTCATCACCATTAACTGATGTTAGACTAACAGATTCTTCGAATGATTTGTGACTTGATTTATTGAGTCAATAGATATTGGTCAGGAAGAAGGAAAGAAGAATCAGAAAAAAGAAAAATTTTTTTAAAATCAAAGTAAGAATTAAAATAGTTGTTTCAAGGAAGTAAAGAGGATACGAAAGAAAAAGTTTAAGATTTAGAAGAAAGTTTTTGAATAGAAGGTTAGGTTAGGAAGTAAATGCAATAAATATTATCACTGTTCTTTTCTTTCTTTTGGAAAAAATCACCTTGGGATGTTGATCAGATTTGATCATTTACCTCTTGATAAGTTGTAATAAGCCATTTTTTCACTCGATGTGCAGTGCATGACATTTCTTGTCTTCACATATTAGAAGTACCTGAATTCGACGAAAGAAAGCAAAGGTGTAAAGATACAAGACGTTTCGTGCGCTGCAGATCCATTCAAATAATTTCTTATTACATCTTACCAAGAGATAAATTAGCAAATATGGTCAAATACTTTGGTGATAATCAAACGCAAATTTAACTAGAATAAAACTTTCTTTTCATTTTCTATTGTTAAGATTGAATAGTGCTAAGATTAGTGTCTGTTCATTATTATTTTGTGGTTGTGTGTATAAATACGAAAGTGTACAATTCTTTCATCTCTGGAAGATGGCAACGCATAATGTTTTACATGAACCAGTACTTCTAAAATTGGTGAAAGGTGATAAGGAAATCAATTGGAATGCGATTGTTAAATCTCTAAATCAAATTATTCCTGTGTCAGGTGTTGATGAATATCTATTCATCATTGCGAGCCTTATAAGCATGTCAAAGTGATAAGGCTTTTCAATTTATCACCCACGATGCCTGATGACGAAATCATGTCTATCGTATCTAAATGGGAAAGTGGTATTATTGATATAAAACACGAAAAAATGGCGCATCTATTCGAAGGTATCAAAATATTTGTTAGAAGAATACGTATTTGCTTTTCCTGTCGGCAAGATGAAGAGAAAATTCAGCTAACGTAAGTTTTAAATATAAAGTTTTAAATACAGCGCTTTATCTTGAAGGACGGAAAAAAAGTATGCTATAGATACAAAAAAGCTAGGCATGTAAAGGCTGAACTTCCAGTGTTAATATGTCACAAATGTCGTACTATTGGAAATGATGATTTGACGAGTGGCCCAGACAGAATGAGTCTTTCAGTATTTTGCATTTTTCTCACCTATAATTCCACTTAGAAAAAGAAACTCTTTTTTATAGAAAGATTCCTCGTCAAATTCTCAACAAAATGCAGATGTTTTTATTATTTTAACTAATTTCCATTATTTTGAGACATGTGATACAACCGGTTTTTTTTAAGAACTTATTTCTTCTATTATTGTTACTTTGAATATCACTGTGTTCAGAAAAACATAATATACGTGGGTTACTCCAAAAATTTCTAGATTCTTGATTAAGTTGAGACATGTGTATGACTTTGGTAGTTGTAGTAGTAGATTCAAGTCTTACGAGGAGACCGTCCCAGGTGTACACCTCCGATTTCCTTCGTTCACG
>JAJEKB010017476.1:0-44659 GCA_022393335.1 Macrotrachela quadricornifera
TTTTTAGTTGAAACTATAATATAATAAATAAATATCTAGTTATGTATTAATACACTAAAACTTAGAGAAATGCAACTGCAATATGAAATAATATCTATGTGTATGCCATCCAATCGTACAACAACAGTGCAATTAAATTTTCATATGGTAGTAAAGAATATAACGCATTAATTATATTATTAGATAATAAAATGCTGATTGTTGGAGATGGATATCATTGTTCTAATCATTTATTTCAAATTTAACCTTTGCAATCCTATATATCATCTCGTAGTTGACATGCAGAACACAAAAGAAATATTTTGCGTTCTATCGTTTTTTTAGACGATGTGCATTATATAACGTGTTTTAAGAAAAAAAAAGAGCATCTATATAATATTAAAATGGCGATCATCTATATTTCACTGCCATATGTTCAAACATAGCTGAGTGTGACAATAGGACGTAGAAGAGAGATTTGTCTATTTTTTCTCATGTTCCCATAGAATGCAAGATAATGTTGGAATTGAAAGGGTTATGTTATATTACTCTATTTCTTCACAAGTACTTTACGGTAAGAGTCTCATGTTTTTTATGTCAATATTATTTATAATGTTCGTAATCAACCTAACTGTGTATTCCATTGTTGTCTCTAGGATGTCATCAGAAGCGATGACCTATGTAAAATCTATCATATGAAGTAGAAATTCAATCTCTTTAAAGAAGATTTCATGATAAAAAACGAGATAAAAAGAAAAGAAAAGAAAAAAAAATGTTTATTGATATACGCCCACCAAATAATCGCCTTCTTATCGTGCTATGCTTATAAACACATACGATTTCTACAGAAGCATTACATTTATATTTTTAAAGATTGACACAACCAATGCATGTCGAAGAATTACTTATATACCCGATAAAATCATGTGGCGGCATCAAAGTACAAGAAGCACTTGTAACAAAATACGGTTTAGCTCTTCCATCCAATCCTCGAATATTTGACAGGTAAATTTTCCAAGTGAAATTTATCGAAAATTTCTTTTACTTTTTCAATCTCTTCTTTAGACGATGGATGATAGTAAAAGATGGCCGACATCAATCACAGCGTTTTATATCTCGTATGGCACTTATTCAACCTTCATTTACTGAAGATGGCCTCTGTCTTCGAGCTCCTAATATGTCTGATCTACACATTTCTATCAATCCGTTACCTACAGAATTGATGCAATGTTAGTAAGTGACTCTATTTTGACGAGAAAGATCTGAAACATAAATATATTTAAATAGTTTTTGGGATGATCCTGTTTTTGGTTTACGCTATGATGATAATGTTTCTCAATGGCTACGAACGTTTTTCGGAAAAGAAGATAAATTCGATTTAGTTGTATTTGATGATCAAAAATTCGAAGGTCGTTCGTGTAAGAAATGTGAAGTACCTAATGTTGCTCGTGACGGCGATGTGGTTGCTTATCATGATTTGAGCCCAGTGCATTTATGTACTTTAGAGTCGGTTGCTGATCTCAATAAACGATTAACGAAAAAAATTCCAGTGTACAATTTTAGACCGAATATTGTTGTAGGAAATGTTGATAAACCTTATGCTGAAGTATAGGACGTTTCCTTATCACATAAAAGAAAAAACAGACTTACATATTGTACTTGTTGTAGGATTATTGGAGAGAAATTGCAGTTGGTGAAGTCAAATTGACTTGGATTTCGGCATGTATAAGGTTAGTTTCTTAATAGTTACTTTCTTTGATAATCTTATTTCATTTAAAAGATGCTTAGTTCCAACAGTAGATCGGGAAACGGGTGTTAAAGATCCCAATCAAGAACCATGGAAAACACTAAGAAGGTGAGATTTAATCTTATCTATTATCATTAATAAAAGTATTTTGATTCAGCTATCGTCTCAAGCCGGATACATACCGTGACAAAGCCTTGTTCGGCATCGATTTAGCACCAACTGATGAGAAAGACAATGTTTTGGGTACTATTCGTGTTGATGATCCAATTCGTGTGATAAAAGATGAACTTAATTTTTGGGAAAAAAAAGGATTATAATTAATAAAAAAATGTCTCCAGAACGATCACAAATTATTTACAAGAGTTCAATTGAAACTAGAAAAGAATATAATGAACATTAAATGATATTTTTTTTTAATCTTTGTGTATCTATATTACAATTAATTACTGAAGTAACAAAACTTAATATTATTAGAATATAAATGATTGCTGAAAAGTAAATGTTGAAAATAGTAGTTTGTACTTGTTTTTCAATAGTACATTATTCTGTTAGTTCTTTTTCAATAAGCCGAATGCAATGACCAAGTCCATCTTCATCCTTAATTAATTGACTAATCTTTTGTGCATTATTTTGATATACAGTATAATTGTTAATAAGATCGTGAATTGCATTGCTCAAGTTCTTAACATTTGTCTGACGTATAGGAATTGGTTTAGGTCCAAGTTTCTTAATAAATATTCGATCACCATTGAATGGTTGATCAGCTCCAAAAGGTAATATTAATGTCGGTAATCCATATCTTAGACTTGTATGAGTAGTTCCAGCACCACCATGATGAATTGCTGCTGACATTTTAGGAAATAACCATGCGTGTGGAATAGTTTCTTTCAAATAGAATATTTTGTCTGTATTAGATAAAATATTGTCTGTAATGTTTTGAAAACCAACTAATGATATAATCGCTATATAATTATTGTTTGCAATAGTTGTTTGAATATTTGTTAAAAATTGAAGTTGTTCATTTGTTCCAAACATTATACTCATCATTGATCCAACACCAACATAAATTATCTTCTCATTTTGATATTTATTTAAAAACTCAAGAAGATCATTCGATGGTTGATAATCATCATTTTTTTCTTGAATTATTGGACCAACCATAAATTCATTTTCAGTCCAATCAGTTGGTCGTGAAAGTAAATATTTTGAATAAATTGTTGCATTTATCATTGGTCTTTTTAAAACTGTATTAACCATTTGTTCATAATTCAGTTTAATTGGTGATAAATTAATCTTAGCACGAAGTTGATTAATTTTATCATTATACATATTTGCTGCACCATATTCAAACATTTTCCATTTAAGTGAATTAATCCAATTAAATAAACTTTCACTTTTTCCACTTAAAGCAGGTGGAGCAAATTCACTTGTATACGTACAAGGATATGTGTAGATTCCAATTGCTTTCATATTTGGATTTTTCTCAATACAACTTAATCCAGCTATAAGAGATGTTACGGATAAAATAATTAAATCAGCTTCTTTTAAACCAGATAAAATTCCATTAAACCATTCTTCCATTAATGGTAAAAAGACACGTTTAATTAAACCTATTTTAAAAACGCTTGGATTTTGTTGAAGTTCAATGCCATCAGGTGTTGTTGATAATGTTATTTCCATATCACCACCAATTTCAACTGTATCAATACCTGTAACATAAAAATCATCTTTCATAATTAACTAACAATAAATTTTTTGGGTACATAGAAAAACAATAATACCTAATAATGTCTATTAATTCCATTAGCTAATACTGTCACACATATATCAATCAAATATTTCTCATTATTTTATTCAATAATTTTGTATAAAAAAATTTTAAGAAATAGCTGATTTAAAAAAGTTTGGTTTCTGTGTAGCATTCTGAACGCTTTCTAATACTATTTAGCGGATGTCAGAGACTACTAAAGCGTCACTTTTCACTTGACATGTTAATACAATTAGGTCTCTAAAAAATTAGAAAAACCTTGAGATGACATGTTTTCATTGTAGTTTATCGCAAGTTATTTTCAAAAATAAATTATGCTATTTCAATTTAAAACTTTGTTTATAAAAAGAGGTGTTATGCATGGTTAGTGACAAGCATTAAATATTTAAGTTAGAACATGGATGTGCTTTTAGGGATATAAAATTTTTGAATAGATTATACACTATAAATGTTCTTTGGGCCTTTGGCAATACAAGGGTCGTACATCCATTGAATGGATCTTGTGATGAACTAAGAGAACTTTGTATAACTCTTACTATACATGAAACACTTATCAGTAACGATGAGTCAATGAAACTACTCTAAATCCATAATTTAAGTAAAGATACCATTCTATTAAAAATAATGGTTAAGTTTTCAGAAAATAATTCTTACCAGCAGCTATTACTTGATCTTCAAAACGTTTGTGTACACCAAGCCATACGGTATGTCCTCGTTTTTTAAGTTCTTTGGCAAGGATTAAGTAAGGTTTAACATCTCCTAAAGAGCCAATAGCTGGTATAAAAATTTTCTTACCCATTTTGTTCTGATTATTATTGTCATTATTTTCGATTGTGACAGGTTCCATTGAGTCTTACGTTTTAACAGGATTTCAAAATATTCGAAAATTTTCAATGACAAAATTCAGGTTATTTTACAAATTTATTAAGGATTCAAGACAGTGATGCGCTTTATATGTAAGTATTAGTTTGCTTTAAATATGAGGACAGCATGCGCACGTTGTTAAGCAAAGGACAGAAATAAAAAAAAAGATATATATAACATATCTAAAAGTAAATAATGACAAAATGACTCACTTACAACCTAAGAAAATTTTCGTCAAGGACCGCTTAAATTATAATGACGATGACATGTAAAGATTCTATTTAATTTCTATTCAACATTTTGCTTCCGTTAATTAAGAATGAGACTATTTGAAAAATGAAGTTGGTTTTTACATAATGAAAATAACAGAAATAACTAATTAGTCATTCATATGAGATATTTGTTCAAAATAGCAAAAGAAAATTGTAAGATAAGCTAGTTTTTATTGAAATGTATGTGTTTATAAGTAATTTCAATATTTAGTGCGAATTAGATCTATATTTAGGTTGATACAAACTTCTTGAATGACCCTCAAAAATCTTTTCTTTGACAATCTAAACCCCCCTCCATAATAAAAGACCCCTGGGTCTTCTATTAAATTTAGCGCAAAAAATCTTAAAAGGGGTCTTCTATTATGAGTGGTCTTCTAATATGAATTCCTGCACATAAACAATGAAATAAAATTGTGTAAAGACATGATTAAGTTAGTTCATCATTATTAAATCTATATTTCAAGCACAAAATAAAAAATACAAAAAAAATGCAAGCAAAAAAATAAATTATAATCAAATTTTACTTTTTCATAAACTGATATAAATTAAGTTGTTTCATTTTATTACTGTTGTTGATGCTAAAAATATGTGAGTTTTGTTTTCCATTGACTGTCGTTTTATTAAATTCTTCTTTATCTTCATCATCAGTATTATTTGTCTCATTATCATTATCACTGATGATTTCATCAGTTATTGCTGATGGATCAAAAACAAATCCTGGTAAAGTTCTAATAGAAACAGGAGATTGATCAACCCATGTGTATCCAATGTCAAAAAAAGCACGTTCGAAATCAATACTCTTTTGTGTTCGAATCCAAGCCGTAGAAACTAAGCGCGTGCATAATATTCGTTGTTCTTTGGCCGACAGTTTGATTTTACTACGTGAACCATAATGATCAATATATTCATCTGCAGCTGCTTGATAGTGGTTTTTAAATGTACTAAACACAGATGTATCTAGAACTTGTAGATATTGTGTACATCCTTTTGGAATAACAGACACAAATACTTTTTTTTTTCGTAATTTTTCAATAACTTGAGGCTTTAAATGAGAACCAGCTGAATCAATAATCAAGAGTTTATGACGACCATCATCCACCTACAAAATAAATAATAAGCTTAATTCATGCAGAAGATTATAGTGTTTGTAAATTCCTTAAGAGTTATAATGACATTCCTCATTCTATTTATTGATAATTTATAGAATATGTACGCTTTCTCTAATTAAATAATGCTTTTGTACCTTATCTAACCATTTCTGTACGTAAATATCCATTGATGGACCATTAATCACAGCACATTTTGTAAATATAACATGAACACCTTTTGAATATTGTTGACGTTCGACGACACTAATATTTCCTTTACCTTTAAAAAGTACAACAGGTGGCATTCGTTGGTTTTTAGCAAAAACAGTAAGTATTACTGTACAAAATCTCTAAAATAGCAAAACAAAATCGTTGAACATTTAATATTTGAGTCTATTTTAAATATATACACTAAAGTTAGATTCAATAAGTTGTAAAAGTCTTTCAAGAAACACCTTGTAAGCGTGAAATGATAAGAGTCTATTTTTTCTTTTTTTCTCCAAAACAATAGAATTACCTTATTGGTAATACATCCATTTATATCATTACTACCGCCAATATCATTAACAGACTTCTGAGCTTGATCACCAAAAAGTGCTAATGGAGATTCATCCATATTCGATATATCTTCAGAAGTAAATACACCCATTGGACCACGTTGTAATGAACATAAGCTGACACGACGATTATATGTAAAAAAAGATTTAGCTTGTAATGCAAATCATAAATCAAGTTCTCTAAAATGTTCAATAGTTAAATCTTATCGTACAGAATTAACACGTAAATTATTACAATTAAATATTCCTGTTGCACCTGTTAATACCACTACTGCATTACATAATTATGTTTATAAATCATCAAATTTTCCTCCACCTCAAATATCTCAAGCACCACATATAAATCATATGATGAACAAATTAGATGATTTAATAAAAGTCCTATCCGATGTGAAAATCCAGCTGGTCAATGTTGAAGTTAAACAAAACAAACTTGAACAATTTATTCTTGAAAAAGAAAAAAATGATGAACATATGAAACAAAATTTGATTGAACTCTCAAACAAACATAATGATCTCAAAGCAGATGTGGTTCAACATAGTTTATTTATTGATCGTCATGAAAATTTATTTGTCAAACTTATCATACCTATGTTTCAAGATTTATTTTCATTTATTACTTCACAAAATGTCGACAAAAAAGGTAATGTGTTAGATGCTGATCTGAAATGTAAACTTGAACGTTATCTTGTTCAAATGAAGAACGCTAAACAAGGTAAACTATTCACGAACTAATGTCTTTATCTTATAATGCACTACCTTTTTTTTCTTGTATTTCTTCTGATAAAATATGTAAACGTACTGAATTGTTATCTAAAGCTAAAGCAATGTTATCTCGTTTTGATTTTAATCTTCTTTCTGATATTCTTTGTGAGTGGGAAGATAGTCCTTCTCTGCTTTCTTGCTTCTCAAAGTGGCAAAGGTTCGTACCTGTGCCTATAACTGCTGATTCTTCTATTTCTTTTTCTCTTCGCGTCATGTCTTTCAATGTTCGTGGATTAGACTTAAGATGGCAAGAAGTTCTTCTTCTCGATTCTTCATTGAATCTTGATGTTTTTATTCTTATAGAAACTGGTATATTAGAATTATCATTTTATGAGAAAATCTTTAGTAAATTTCGAATATTTTTTCAAAAAGGAGAAAACAGAAATGGTGGTGTGGTATTGTTAGTAAAAAACGATCTACATGCTACACGGGTTGAATGTAAATTACCGAATATGTGTGTTGTTGATATTAAAAGGACAGATGTAGTTCGTATTATTGGTGTGTATGCACCAATGAGTAAAACATGGAAATGGGAAGACATGTCTCCGTTTATATCTAGTAAATGCGTTGTTTATGGAGATTTTAATGTAGATCTCATTAAAGATACTCAAAAATCCGAATCTTTATTAACATGGGCAGATGTTCATTTTCTCGCTCCTTTCGTGCCAGATTCACCAACTTCTTTACGTTCTGATAGAATAATTGATTATGCATTAGCTAATGGTATTGATATTACTATCCAAACTTATCATAGTAACACAACCAGTGATCATCTTCCAATTCTTTCTACTATTCCGATCAAAGGTGCACAAACTCATATAAGAAGAAATGTTCATTGGAAAGTTTTTTCACTCTTCACGGAATATACTTTTTCTTATTGGGTGAAGATATGGAACCTTGATAATATTGATGTTGTCTATGCTGACTATAGTAAATTCTTATTTCTTCTTTCTTCTCGATGTACAACTTCTTTTCCAGATAAGAAATATCGTCCAGCTATACCTGTAGAAATTAGATCCTTTCTTTCTTACATTAGAGCATTATCTTTCCGTCAAATGAGAACAAAAAGTAAAGAGCTCAAAAAAGAAATAAATAGCCTGAGAAACATTGCAAAGAACGAACTTAAAAACTTTTTTTCTTCTCAATTATCATCGATTCTTCATTTCCGTAATTCTTCCTCTTCATCATCTAATTTCTTTTGGTCTAGAATAAAAAAGCATATTAAACCTTCCTCTTCTTCTGTTCACGCTTTTGTTGATACAGCTGGACAAATTGTCGATGATGCTAAAGCGATGTGTGACATTGCCGCAAATTATTATGAAGAATTTTTTAAAAGATCAGAGATTATAAGACCTCATCCTTATACTGATTCTCCATTTATTGATTTTGATAATCAGAATGAAATAATTCCTGAAGTAACTATAGAAGAATTAATCAATACTGTGCAGTCAAAACGTAAAAAGAAATCTCTTGATGCACATGGTATTTGTAATTTTATGTTCAACTTTTTGGATTTAAATCATTGGTCGTTGTTTCTTGATCTCTTCAACCACTCCTTTAAAAATGCCATTTTACCCAGTGCTTGGAAAGATACCAGAATGATTCTCCTTGCTAAAAAAGAATCTATTTGTTCGCCTTCTCTAACTCGTCCTATTTCACTTATTGATTCCTTTCTAAAGATTTGCGAAAGGTTATTTTTAACTAGATTTCGTGATGTTCTCTTGCGTCGAGGCCTACTTCCTGACACGCAATCAGGATTTCGTGATGGATTTCGACTTCAAACTCGTCTGTTGTTATTCTTAGAAGACATTTATAGTCATATGTCCAATAGTTCACCTGTAAGTACAATCTTTATTGATTTTCGTTCCGCATTTGATCAACTCTGGCATCAAGGCTGTATCGGTAAACTTCGTAGATTAGGTATTCCTATTTCTTACTTGAAATGGATAGAAGTTTGGCTTCTTAATAGAAGAAGTTTTATTGAATTGTATGGTGAAAAATCCCGGTGGTTTTCAATACAAAAAGGAGGACCTCAGGGAAGTGTTCTTACACCGACTATATTTATCACATATCATTGCGATATGAGTCAATTTCTATCTTCATGTTCAAGTCATTTTTTTGCTGATGATGTTGCGGCTGTTCTAGCTGGCCAAATCGGTATTCGATATACAGATCAATGTATAGATCTTGAAAAAAGAGTAAAATCCTTTGTCGAATATCTCGAATATTATGCTTGTATTTCTGATCAACCTTTAAATAAATCTAAAACGGAGGCACTTTACAGTGCTCGAGCTATAGGAAAACCTAATTTTAGTATTTCATTTGGTGAGGGGAATGATACGATTTGTTGGAAGAATGAGTATAAATATCTTGGATACATAATTTCCTCCAAACTAGGTTGGGGTAAATTAATTAAAAATGTAGAATCCACTGTTAGAAAAAGAATAGCTCTTATTCGTTCATTTAAATTATATGGATGTTCAAGTCCTAGTCTTAGAAAAGCGCTTTTTTATTCTCATATATTACCAATTTTTACTTGGATCTATCCTATATATCCCCTCTTAACTCGTAAACAACAAGAATATATGTCGAAGTTCTATTATACATCATTACGCCGCACGCTTTATTGTTTACAATGGAATGAAATATTTTTTGCGCATATGCTTGATGAATTGTCATTAGAAGATCGTTGTGCCACTTATTGGAACAGATATCTAGTAGCACTTTCAAACTCGACGGATGGGTTTCTTCTTCTTGAAAAAGCTAATCTCTGTGAATTCCGTAAAAGCTGGTTGAATAGAGAATTTTCTATTAAAGGATTAAGAACATCAAAAAGATTTGTCGCTCATCTGTCTATTCTTGAAAAAATTGTAACATGGCTTTCTTCTATTCCTTTATATTCTTCTGTTCCTCAGTTTGATCTAGATGATATTCAACTCTTACAATACTTCCCAGACACATTTTGTTAATTATGTCGTTTTTCTCTGTACGTTTTTCTTTTTTTGTGTTATTTTATAATTAACATTGTTATTGGCGTTTCTCATTCCATATGATCTCTTCTTTACTTTTTTCATTTTTTTATATATATAATTTACTATAACCCGTACTGTTAGGATCTTCTGATCACAGTTATCAGCAAAATAAAAAAAAAAAAAAGATTTAGCTAAACGATGGACATCATCAATTGGTACTTTATGTTGTCTTTTAGGTCGTTGTAATGATAAACCATTTCTTTTCATAAAACGTATATACCAATTTGATGATGGTGCTGAATGATTTAACTCTTTAGCAATTCGTCGACCTTCTTTTTCTAAATGTCGAAGAGTTACTTTCTCTCTTCTAATATCAGCTGGATCAATTGATTTATCATTTGGATCGGTTCTTCTTGACCGATACCAAGCAAAAAGTTGATGATTTAAATCACCATAAACAAGTTTTTTACCACCACCATCTAATCTATTACGTTTACCACCTAAAAGATGAAAGAGAAAAATTTTCCACTCCTAAATCAAAGAGAAAGAAATCACCTTTTTTTTCTTGCACATTTTGAATAAATCTTCTTTATTTTCTATCCAATTTCGTAGTTGAGCAGTTGTACATCCTTTTTCCTTTGCAGTTTTACGTTTACTTTGATTTTTATCAAATAATGCAATAGCATTAAGTTTTTCTTTAATTGTCCATTGACGACGTTTACGTTTCATAGACTTTTCTTTAGTATCAATTATAGCAGCTGATGTACCTGATGTAGCAGAAACCACCGCCATTTCCTGAGTATTATTTAATTCTTCAATATCATGTGAGCTTGAAGAAGACAATGGTGTAGGTGGATCAGGCCATTCAAAACTTTGTTCATTATTACTTTCATCTTCAGAATTTAAATGAAGATATGTAGATAAATGTACTAATTCATTTTCATCTTCATCAATCATCGAAGTGATTTCAACACTTGAATCATCATCTGAACCATCAAGACTATCAGAATCTGACCCTTCATCACCAAGTAGAGGTTCAAGATGTTGTTCTTCCATATTT
Organism: Macrotrachela quadricornifera; assembly: GCA_022393335.1. NCBI lineage: Eukaryota > Metazoa > Rotifera > Eurotatoria > Philodinida > Philodinidae > Macrotrachela > Macrotrachela quadricornifera. The sequence goes on from JAJEKB010017476.1 coordinate 11,073, forward strand.
AATACACGACTTGAAAAAATAATATTATATTTGATATTGAAGAAATTTAAAGTTAATCTTCTCTCTTCCTCGTGACATTGATATATATCTCTTTCCTCCTCTTTCATGCTGATTTAAAATAATTTTTCGTTCTGCATAGATAAGCTATTAATATGTGTCCTATTCTTTTGTAGCTTTTACTCTTCAATAGACACGAACAAAAACTAACTTAACGAAAAATATGTGAGAAGATTTAAATATAAGGTTCTTTTACAAGACCCGGGTCTTCTAATGTGGATTTCACAGCAATCTCTCAGACGGGTCTTGTATTATGGGAGGGTCTTGTATTATGGGGGGGTCTTCTAATATGGAGGGGGGTTTATAATAAAAACTATTATTAAGAATGTATTTATTAAAATGTTATGCAAAATAATCGAAAAATGACATAAAAAATTGATTCATTTTGAGTATAAAATATCTGTTCTATATTTCTTTACAGTACATATGTCATTGTAGTTAGTGTTCATTTAATTGAGCGATAATTATATTCTATTTCTTTGCATAAATAAGACAATTAATTGTGATCATACAAATGTTTTAGCTCGAGACTATTTTGATCATATAAGTACAAATATCCTAAGCTATCAGAATTTTGTGAAAATATACTCTTGCGTAGACTCACATCAAGAGAATAAAACGAGTAGATTTCATAGTTACTCAGCTATTGCAAAGCAACATATTCAAATGAGAATTGATGATGAAGAAACTGGAGTCAATGCAGAGAAAGCTTCACTATATCTCATATGAATGTATTGTGTCTGTCCTGTCATAATCAAACAGCACGTCGAAACTTATATTCTAAATATAAACTCTATTGTTTTTTTCTATTCGCATACATAAAATCTTCTTTCGACTTGCTCCTTAGATGTGTAATAGTTGAGCAACCATTTATAAGTAAAACGCATTTTATTTACTAATTCACACAAATGAATTTAATAAAGAAACATTAGTTACATATGATTTTCAATAATCGAATATTAGAGTAACCATCAACTTTGCAACTACTCGATAAATTCAATATATTGCTAAGTTAGTGGTTGTTATGTAGCATCAAAATTATCTGTGTGATAACGAAAGAACTAAAGCATAGGAATTCGACATTGTATTGACAAAGCAAAGCATCTGTCGTCGCTCTTTAACGAAAAATAAAAGAACCTCATGATCACATTTCGACAGTGTATTAGCTAGTGCGTAGCAGAGTTAAAACCAGTCAAATTTTCTCAGACTGGACTGAATCAGCCGGTCTACATTTCTAATTATACTAGAAAAAAACCGATAAAAAATTGGTTGATGACATTTCTTAACTTTACCAGAATAAAATGATACACTTCATGCATCAGATAAACAGTCTTTTGCTTCAATTTTAACGAAAACACATACTGTCAAACTCACGTACTCCTTGAAGTCTCCAGTAGCAACAGTTCTTATTTTAGTCTCGCACGACTCATATGCTAACATTAAGAACGAAAAAAGTTCTCTTCCAAAAAGGATTAACTGAGAACTTACAACAACTAATGTTCCACAATATCTAACTAAGTTTTTGGCGCACTTTTTTCAAGCATGGCATAATTTATTTGTAATTGAAAATTTTGGTCTATTTTTTCATTTCAAATAATTATTTAACAGAGATGAAAGGCAATTCAATTCACAAAGAGAACTCTACTACTGACAGGTAGATGAAATAGCTAAAGTGTAGGATTTTCATACTGTACTTCTTTTCTCAGGTGTCTTGATCTTCAAGTATTCTTAGGATTACATGCTCGATGTTGTCGATAAGATTTTGATAACAGAACATAGTCTTTTCTGATATGAAAGCTTAAACCAAGAATAACTAGCTATTGAGATTCTAGGAGAGTCGCCAAAAATTAGTTCAGAAAAATGAGCACAAAATTTCGAAGTGAAAAATTTATAGTTTCGATTAATAATAGTTTCTAATATCCGGCTAATTTTCCGTGATCAAAAACAAATTCACTCAACATACTTTGAGACTCTAATCCTACAAGGGAAAGTGTGAGTCAATATTTTGAATTAGAATTTTGACAACGGTTCAAAATTTATCGGCTAGAAACTTAAAAGTTTTTAAAAATTAAAAAAAGATCGGTAAAAACAAGCGAAGACCAGCCGGTCGGTTTTCAAGTCTGACGCGTATAGTGTACTGTCAAATGGAAGAGCATATGGACCAGTATTGTGAATGAAATCAAGAGGATAGATTGATATATTGTAATCTTAAATATCAACAAATTTTATCCTATTAGGAATGAAATAATAACCTAATAAATATAGCGGCAGCACTTAAACGAGCCAGATTTATAATGAAAATTAATAATATTTTTCAGGATACTTTATAACAACTATGCCAATTAATTCAGTATAGAAAAGAGGAATTTAACACTGTCGTTCACTAGAAATCCGACATATGGAAGATGGATTTTGATAATAGAAACAGATGAGATAGTTATGCAGTATTGAAATTAAAGTCTTGTTCTTGATTCCCACCTCGGAATCAGATCGTGTACAATCTAATTTCAGCATGTTTTCCGAAAATTCTTCTCATTCTCTCGCTAAAATTGGTCGGATTCACCATGTTTTCGGTCGCTTGAAAATTGTGAGCAGGGATCGACTTTGGCAATATGATTTTTCAGTTCCAAATACTGCGTTGTATGCAACATGAATTTTCTATTTAATTTTGATATGGATGCAGTAAATGATTAAGACATTTAATTCGAATATTTCGACCTTTTATTAAAACACGGCCATTATCAACGATATAAATGAACTCTTTATCTGCTCCAACTGAATGTTATACGCGACTGATTAATTGATATGGAAATCTTTGTCAAAAATATAATATCGCTGGCTCAAACCAAGACAACATAGAAAAATATCATAATTTACGATTGAGAGAACATGTGATACATTCATTTAATCATTTGTTTAATTATTTAGGTAAAAAATTGGTTTACATTGCGTTTCTTTCTTTCTTTCGACGCAGTTGAATATAAAAACGAGATGTGATATACAGAAAAAACATTTTTCTCTGACGTCATTTAGCAAAAAAACCAACTTCTACTTCCTTCCTCCTATACTTCACTGTATAAGAAGGACAAAGAAAATTCGTTTTTCTTTTATATTATTTGCAAAATACCAGGAAATCATGGCAAACTGCATATTCCTTAAATTGAGAGAACAATTGCGCAAAGCTGTTACAACCAATTTTGGTCCGATTTTCAGCAACCAATCAGATGAAATCGATCAAGCTAACAAGAACAAAGACCCTACATTAGAATGGGGCTATGTACCCGCAGAATCGAAAGGCAACAATCAATTTCCTCTGATGCTCGATAAGTCGAATATTATGCACGACTGTTATGCCTCTCAAATTTATACAGACAATGAAAATGGCAACAATTCTGCTAGTCAAGAATGTATCATCAAAGATAACAGAGGCAGCTTAAAAAAGGACGATCATCTTCATAAGAAAAGTGCTAATGACAATAAGTTACATACATACCCAGATGATTTTCTTTTATTTTATCTCCGCTGTGGTTAAATAAATTTTCTCAACTGTAAAAATTTTCTATAACGTTATATTTATTTCTCTAACAGATGTTTATTTGCATTTTTCTCATTACTAATACATTTTTAGAGCCATTTACATATAATGTTATAGTTGTATTAATCTCCTTAATGAAGATCTTTTGACCAAATACCAGTGCACTGTAGAAAATCGAAGTTATAACTATATTCATACATCCTTGTTGGGTACATTTATATTCCCAAGATCAGTGTTCATCTGTGCTTGTACTGCGTGTATACTTTTTTTCCGATATGGCTATCTCCGTTTGCTGAGATTCATTAATTGATCTATAGGGTACCAAACTTTTCAAGTAGCAATGAAAAGCCTCTCTATAGGCACGCTCATACGTGAAATATATGACAAGCAAGTGAACTACAGGAATTCATTTTTATAAGATTAATAAGGATTCTTTGCGGCAGTCATGATGTTGGTCTGTGAGTTCGATAATGGTTGTAAAAGTAGAAGAAACGAATGGATAGGCATGGTGAAAGAAAACCGCTAGAATGAGAAGCTTATCTCGGCACAATGGTAGTGCTATTTCTGTCGTACCTCTTTTCTTATTCATAGAGACGATAACATGAGTATGCTGTAACAGATGCGGAAATGATCTAAAGGTAAATTTTGCTCTACCATATGAAAATGGTGTAAATAAAACTTACGTACCTGATCGATGTTATCGTTCTCTTCGTATAGTTGTCCGATATAGCCCAAGCACTGTACCTTTTTAGGATAATGATCGGGAAGAAGATTCTGATACATGTCAAATATCGAGTTGAGCCATTGAAGAACCTTGTCAAATTACTTTTTAAATCGATACAGGGTGTTTCATAAGTTTTGGCATGCGACAATATTTGTTTATATGAATGTATAGAACAATGTCTAACTATTTTGTTTTCATATTAGCTACTAGTACTCGAGATGCCCTTGCAAATAATATATTATTGAATAATACCTCTTATAATAATAATAAAAACACGAGAATGTAATGATGAATTTTTCGAAATCGAGTTGTATGATTTTTTTCTTAATGTTTTTGATAAAGTTCGAGATATATTTATATTAGAAATAACATAGGTATAATCAATAACTTGTTAACTTAATCGTTTATTCGATGCTCATTACGAGCTACATGTTGAGTTAAGTTATATGTTTAGTCATAATATAAAATGAATAAAATATATGAGAATATCACGTATGTAACGAAAAATAGTACGTTTTATGCAGAACGAAAAAGCGTTTATTACACCGGTAATATTTAACATATTTTTTTCTTATTCTGAATAATTATTAAATATATACTATAACTGATCATTTCAACAGTGACCTTCGGTTAGACACGAATACACCATCAAAGAGAAACACATACCGATTTCTATTATTTTTTATTTGTCTTTTTAATTCAGTTTGATCTGACTATATCTATTTTTTTACTTGATATTCATTACGATACTTTCAATATTCTATCGTCAGTAGAGATGAAAAAGAAGCAGTCACTTACTTATCCATTGTGAGTCACTTTGTTCGTTCTGTCATTCGAATGGGCACAACACAAGAGAATGCTTTTTCTTTCGTGATACATCTTTCGTATATAACATTGCGTGAATAAAGAACGAACGAATTTTTTCTTGCGTTCTCCCCATTCAAATAGCAGAACGAAAACAGTTACGTTCAGTGAGCGAGTGAATGAATGAATGACTATCACTTTTTCCATCTCCACTATATCTCGTAAATGAGCTCGACTACATGAAGAAGAATTATTTCAATCATTCGTCTTGCTATCACAGCTTCAGAATCTAATATGAACTGTATCTGATATTACAAATTTCGAACGATTAGACAATCCATCAAATTTAAGTCGGCATACTTTGATAAAAAAAAATTAATTATTTATCAACAAGAGGATCAGTTTATGATAGAAGAAGATCTGGTAGATCACCAATTATTAGAACTATTGTCTATCGAAGTATAATGTTGAAAGAAATTCAACTATAAGAATAAAGTTATTGTTAGGAATATTTAAGGAAAATAAAGACAAAAAAGTTAGAAAGCATTGCCGCCTTCAGTTTCTAGAATTATACAATCAGCAGGATTGAAATTATTTTAAAAGGTAAGAACACAAAAATTAACATATGATAACAAAATGCAACGCATTAAATGTGGCAACCCAAGCAGACATAATCTTTAAAAAAACGCATAAAAACACATTCTTTCAGAAAACGTTCTATTGCGTTAACTATACATTGTTGACGCGTTAATCACAGTAGACAAGCTCACAGAAATAAAAATCGCAAAAATGTGCGCTTTTTCGAATTTTATTTTCGTTAAAATTTCTACGCGTATTTCACCGGTTTTTTTTTTGAGTTTTGTCTGCCTGAAATGTTCATTTTTTTATTACTATAAGAACCGGTGTTACTCAATAAAAACTCATTTGAAAAGTCATCACGAATGTTCGTAAGTGATATAGAAACATAATGGTTAGACAATGTTCTATATATGTTCATATAAACGAATTTTGTCGCACTCTAACATTTCAGAGACACTCTGTAGTCTAATGATTCAACCCTCAAATATATAATTGAATCTTAAGCTATTTTTTAAAATATTAGTGTAAATACAAAGTTTTTCTTCAATTAGTTTTATTTTAGCTTTATAAAATCTATTTTTCAATCAAAAATTTCATTAAAATTGTGAGATGATATTTCTTTTGATTAATTCACGCCAAAAATATTATGCTATTGTCCTAGAGACTTATAGTAGATTAGTTCAGGGTCACCATCATCATCTAAATTATGAATGACTCCGGTCAACTTATATTGCAATTTTGCCAGTAGCGATTGCATTGGTAAATTGGATAAACTTGTTGATGTGAACAATTTCTTCGTTGTACAAAGTGTTTGATGTTCCAAATACTGCATTAATGTCAGACCAACGCTTTGTCGCCGATAAGAGGGATGAACACGAAGCATTGCAATAAAAGCCTGGGCGTAGAAAGAATAGTTGAGGACAGCATAACCAACAATGAGAGAATCATTGAGAAGAGCGACATGAAGATGTGATGAGGCGACAGACTTTTGAAGAAAGTCAGGAATGAACACACGTTCATCAATAGAGCTACAAATTACTTCAATGTCGTCAATAGTGCCTAAACGGCATGAAATAATATTGTTCTTAGTTGCAGTAGATTGTGTCATAGCGCAACACATTCTGCATTAGCATGCATCATTTTATGTAGTATGAGATTTTTTTTCACAATTACGCATAGTGAGATATGAGAAAGAGAAGAATGATGAAATTTCTGTGACGTATAGATTGAGTCAAGAATTACGACACTACAGAAGAGAATAAAAACAACATATACTTTCTGGCAAACAGTATCTGATTACAAAAATCTAGACATCTTATCCAGAATATTTTCATGCACCCGTAACGAATTTTTGCATAATGACCAAATATGTTGCAAAACTCTCGCACTTGTATGAAATTTATGCGTAGAATAGTTATATATGTCACAGTTGCCTTGGGAATTTAATTAAGATTGAAATGCGCGAAAGAAAAGAATAATAAAAAAAACCAAAAAAGAAAACTAGCACTTTATAATTTCAAACATGCTAAAAAGAAAAGAACTTTTTTTAAAAAATCATTTCCAATGCAATCGTATGAATTCTATTGATTCGCAAAATATTAATGTATATTATTTTCATAAAAAAAATATAAATAAGATGTTAAGAAGAAAATTCTAATCTCATTTATTCAATATTCGTTTTCTTTGTATGAGTCATGTCATAAATAATCTATCGATTTTTATTTGTTTTGATATTCACAGGAATTATTATGATTCTTTCTTATAATATTAATATAATGTACCACATTTAATCAAAGATTTTTTAAAATTCTCAGTTTTAGTAATAAAAATTAGAGTCAATTATGTTTGCTGATTGACAAATAAGAGAAAAATAATGAACTGATTCTTGATGTAATTTTTGAGGGTGAGATTTATTGCTAAGAGTAATACAAAAAAAAAAAGATTATTCATGTCGAAGTTTTAATTATATGATTTATTTTATTTTGTGTGTCGTAACAATTTTCTTCTTATAATGAACATTTTTATCAAAAATTTTTATTTTTAAAAGAAGGTTTTCATATATCATAGAAAATCTAATGGAATGAATTGATTCTATACTGAAACGGAAAAATTCGATTTAATCAAAACGTACTGAACCATTAAAGTATAATGTGTCATGCTCATAAAAAAAAAGTAGTAGCAAAGAAAAACGAAGTTGATTCAGAAAAAAAATTCGAAAATAATAAAATAAATATTTGACCAATCGTTGAATGTCCCCATATTCTCGACTGAAAAAAATAGCAAGAAAAAAAAATGATTTTAATTGGAAAAAATAGAAAAGACATATCCTTATTTTGTGTGAACGCCACGAGTGTATCTAAGATGGTGAATAAATCCTCCAACTCTGCGGCCAATTTTCGAAATATTTTTTATAGCGTGATAACACATATCGAGCTGACAACGAACCATTCTCATCTGTTACATCGCTTTCGAATCGAAAATATGTGCATTATGTATATGGTAATGATCTATGAGTACTCTAAAATAAAAAACTACACTATTTAGTTAGTAGTTTCAACACCAATGTCATATTTATCTTTCACATCTAAAAGCTCTATCTATTTTGATAACGTGCTGCGTTGTACATTAATGACAGTCATCTTTTCGTAATAAGAAGAAAAGCAATGAGAAAAGAAAAAAATGTGTCATGATGATTATCATAAATTGATGGTGTCCCAAAGCTTTCATTCTTCCCTCAACCTATAGTTGTTATAATTTCTACTGAATCATCATTTTTCTCCAGACTGTAAATGAGCAACAATATCATAGATTGCTAGTCATAGTTAACAACGAAGCAATTTGTAACAGAGGTGTGCGATCCACGGGTATAAACCCGCGAGGCCCGCGGGGCCACGTGGTACGGGGCCCGCGGGGAGGAAAATTTTTATAATTGTTCGGGGCTGGCGGGTACGGGTTTTATTTGACGCACGGGCGGACGAGGCGGGTTTCATTTAAATAAAAATATGCGGGTTGCGAGCGGGGCGGGTTTGGATATACACGGGTTCGGACGGGTGAAAAATTTTTTCGGGGTATGATGCAGGCCGTCGAAAATTATCGATAGATATCGTTATTCTGCATATACAATACAAATATATTTTGATTGGTTCATTATTTTTATCCTATCGATTGCAAGTTTATTTGTTCTTTGTTTGTTGTTTTATAGTCTGAATTAAATTTCAACTATTTATTTCTATTAACATCGGTAAAAACAAGTAGCGTGGATCAAAGTGATCCACTATATCCCTTGACTGTATCAAGTCTTGTGCCATTTAAATGCACTCTAAGAAAATAAAAAATGACTACTGAACCCTCCAAAAAGGTTTCGTATGTGCCTACAAGCTTCCAGTGAATGTAGCAGTTGATAACATAAGGGTACTACTATAGTATAGGGGTGGAAGATTGACTTTACTTTGTAGTTACGTAACTAAAGTAAAGTAACTACAATAGTTACTTCGTTACGTGTAAATAGTAACTACATATTTACGTAGTCACTTGTAAATAGTAACTACTTAGTTACGTAGTTACTTGTAACTAAGTAACTACTGTATTTACATAGTTACTTGTAACTACGTAACTACTTTATTCATATAGTCACTGCAGGACGGTAACTATCAAGCGGTAACCGTGGGTCCTCATCTGCTATACTATGGAGGTACCCTTGGGTTCTCATCTGCTATCCTATGGGCATATCCTTAGGTTCTCATCTGCCATACTATAGGGGTACCCTTGGGTTCTGATCTGTTATACTATGGAGGTACCCTTGAGTCCTCATCTACTATACTATAGGGGTACCCTTGAGTCCTCAAGTGCTATACTATAGAGGTACTCTTGGGTCCTCATCTGCTATACTATAGACGTACCCTTGGATTCTCAACTGCTATACTGTAGGAGTACTCTTGGGTCCTAAACTTAGGGATCGCATCATATATTTATTCTACTAGTGGCTAAGTACGTATCGTAAGGTGCTGGTCGCTGCATCCGCTTTTGTATTAGTCGAGAAATGGCCCAATCAGATGGCCGCAAAATGTAACTCGCTTATTTCATGGACAACCGTCGGAGACTCTATGAGGACTTTTGTAGAGCATCCTCGATAACCTCAAATTGGCCTGAGTAACCATATGCTCCATCTTTATCTTGATGGAGAAAAACCGCCTCGAAATCTGATTGGCTGAAAATGTAACTCGCTTATTTTATGGACAATTGTGGGAGATTCTATGAGGACTTTTGTAGAGCACCCTCGATAACCTCAAATTGGCCCGAGTAACCATGTGTTCCATCTTTACCTTGACGGAGAAAAATCGCCTCGAAATCTGATTGGCTGAAATTTTTTTGGAACAACCAATCAGATTTCGAGGCGGTTTTTCTTCATCAAGGTATAGTGCCTGAGGACCTAAGGGTACCCCCGTAGTATAGCAGTTGAGGATGTTTTTTTGACCTTTGACCCTGGGGACAAACCCACAAACACACCGACAATTTCGGGATTTAGACCCTGACCTACAGTCAAGGGAGTAAATTATTTACAATAAATTAAAAGATAAATAAAAAAATTTCTTCGGGTTCACGGGTGCGGGGCGGGCCTCGTAAGAAAATTGACGGGGCGGACGGGACGAGAAAGAAATTCATCTAAACGGGGGCGGGCGGGACATGGTAGCGTCTGAACGGGGTACGGCCGGGGCGAGGTTTATTACAGCAAATTATCTACGGGAATCGGCGAGGCGGGTTGCTGAGACTTACGGGGCGGATCCCGCGGGGCGCCAAAATTCGGTGCCCCGCACACCTCTGATTTGTAATATAAATATTTCTTAATTACAAAAATAAAGAAAAAAAATCATAAATCATGTCATAGAGAAGATAAAACATTTGTCGGAACGTGTTGTTCTCCATAATTAGTTTATTATTTACTTTCGAGTTATGGCCCTTTTGAAAGTGAATGTAAAAAGAAGATACACAAATACATTTAAAAAAACATGTTCAATTTCGAAACATCAGAATCTTATTTTTTTGTTGATATTGCTTTTTCACTGTCTGTATTCATTCTGGTCGCTGTCTCGATGGCTGCTTCTGTTTGCTCTTGAATTGTCTTGGTCTTGTCTATCGGCAACTGCTTTTGAGACTCGTTCAATTTTGTTTGATCAGTCTTTGTTATCATACCGAAATTATTGCGACCTGATGATGTGTGTAACATTCGAAGCATTCTTCAATTAATCATAAGAAATATATGGGTATGTAAGAAGCAAAAAACAAAGGAATGGAAGCGTTTGGGTATTACACAAGACAAACGTAACATATGGCTTCTCAGTGCACGAAGGATGCAATCTAGATGTCAGCACTATTCATGCTAAAAAAGACACTAGAAAAAAACTTTACGAATGTTATTGATTTAAGGCAGGCACAAATTTATACAAGCTAACCTAAATTCAACTTTTCTTATATCCAAGATCAATAATTGAACTTTCTGAATCTGATGTGAATTTGTTGAAAGTGATAACTTTTTCTATTGGTTTTTGCACCATTTTTATTAGGAATGACCAAAAAATCGAAATATGGAAGCATTATTCCGAAGATTTAATAGTTTTTATTAGTTTCTAGAGCATTCTTTATCATTTCCCAAGTATTCAGAAGAGATTTATAATAGATTTAACAACCATACTACAGCAGTATTCAACTTTTTAATGAAAGAAAGTATAACGAAAGTTTTAAAAATAATATTTTTGAAATTTCTGTATCCTTGAAAATATTGAAATACACTTTCTTTTCACCTCACCTGCTTCTGCAAATAATACAAATTTTTATAATTTTCTTGTTTTAGAAATGTGAATTTACCTTACACAATGAAGAATAATGGGTAAAATGGTGATGCATGTGTCTGTAGTTCAGATCTCGCTTCTACAGTTAGAGGAGAGATCACCGATCCTATTTCTATCGTCAACCTGATCTAAGCAAATAAAATTAGAATCAACCAGTGGCGATGAAAATGTATCTTATTTCGTGGAGATCTGTATCACCTTCAGAAATGATTTCTAATTGGCTGCAGCTATTTTTCTGGAAAAATCATTTTTTCTCAGAAATACCCTAGTCGACTCTCCCCCAAAGAATCCCCGGGGAGTCCCTTAAAAACTTCGAAATCCCTGGTGAGTCCTCAGGGAATCACCACACGAATCCCCGGGGAATCCCCAAAATAGAAAACTCCCTAGGGACTCCCTGAATATTCTCCATGAAATTACCAGGGACTCCCCCAATTTTCAGAGAGTAGGGAGAAAATTAAAAATTTCCGGGGAATCCCCATATAGGGACTCCCCAGGGAGTTTTATTTTTCTGATTTAAATTCGTTAAGTGCATAAATGCTTTGGATAAATACTAATGTACATATTTTTAAATACAGTCATATGATTAGCTGTAGAAATATCCGATTGTACAGAAAGAAGAAAGAAACTGAAATAAAAGTATTAGACGTTTTTGTTTTAAGCTAGAAGGTAAAATAAAACTACATTTATTTTTAGAGACAATATATACTGGATGATTCACCTATTCTTACTAGTTTTCGTCAATTTATTGTATTTCTACAAAATGTAAGAAATTTTTTTATTTCTGTATGATTAGATAGAACGTTGATTTCTCTATCCAATGGTATAGTTTTCATTTGATTTATCCCATGTTAGTTAAAAAATGAGTTAAATTTCGCAAAGTGAGCAAAAAAAAATATTTTTTTCCTATGAAATTTCGAGATATTTCCTCCGAGTAGTTCGAGTAATTATAACCTATTGGACTAATGAATATATTTCGTTTCATATAGTTCGATTGAAAAATGAATTCTCTATGGAACTATATATTTTCTAGCAATTTATTTTCCACAATGACTGAGAATTTAGTGGATGTTTAGCAAATTTTTTTTATAAAAATTCATTTATTTGTCTTTGTGGAATAAATTACAGGATGGTTCACCTATTTTCACTAGTTTTATTTTCATTAATATAAAAAAGAATAAAAAACATTACAATTTCAAATGATGTTCTATGTGAAAGCCACGAGTCTTATGTATAAGATAAGAATCTCCTGTAAATGAACTTTTATAAAAAAAATTTGCTAAACATTCACTGAATTTTCTATCAGTAAGGAAAATAAACTGCTAAAAAATATATACTTTGATAGAGAAATGAATTCTTTATCGAACTATACAAAAGCCAAATATATTCATTTGTCCAATACGGTATAATTATTCGAATTAGTCGGTGGAAATATCTCGAAATTTCATAAAAAAAATTTTTTGCCTACTTCGCGAAACTTCTCTCATTCTTTAGCTAACACGAGATAAATCAAATGAAAACTATACCATTGGATAGAGAAATCAACGTTCTATCTAATCATACAGAAATAAAAAAATTTCTGACGTTTTGTAGAAATACAATAAATTAGACGAAAACTAGTAAGAATAGGTGAATCGTCCTGTATACAAACTGTGAGTCAGTTTCTTTATTAAAACTTATTTTTTTCATGCAATTAAATTTTTGTCTAATATTTTTAGAGTCCGTGACGCTTTTCAGTGATATTATCAATGAAATTTTTCTTCACTACAGTACAGTATTATATAAATATGTAGGTACGTATGTACGTAGATAGATAGATGGGTAGGTAGTTAAATGGGTAGGTAGTTAGATAAATAGTTAAGTAGGTAGGTAGGCAGATGGCTAGTTAGGTAGGTAGGTAGATAGATGGAGAGATAGGTAGGTATATGGCTAGTTAGATAGTTAGGTAGGAAGGAAAGAAGGAAGATAGGCAGTTAGATATGTAATTACGTAGGTCGATAGATAGGTAGGTAGATAGACAGGTAGGCAGATAGATAGATGGACAGGTAGGTAACTAGTTAGATAGTTAGATTGATAAGCAGGTAGGTAGATAGATAGGTGAATACATAGGTCGGCAGATAGGCAGATACGTAGGTGGATAGATAGGCAGGTGAGTTGGTAGGTAGACAGATAATTTACCTACCTATCTATCTGTCTATCGATGTACTTTAGTGAAAGCAAGATTTCAGCGATAATATCACTGATATTTGTCATGTATTGGTCTATAATGATTCAATCTTTACTTTTCAAGCTGCTCCCTAAATAATCCCCAGGGATTCCCCGGAAACTCCCTCCGAAATCCCCGGGGAGTCCATGTCGGGAATCCCCGGGGAGTTTTATCAGGGATTCCCTGGGGATTAGAAAAGGGAGAATGGACTAGGGTATGTATATCGGGCATCATGTGGATATGATGCATCTCAGTCGAAAATGACATATTATACTTCATGGTAAATCAGAGATTCTAGCAGTACGATGTCAAATCCTAGTTCTGTCATTTACAGAATCATGATCTAGACGAAATTTTCTTTATTTCATCAACCAGAAGTATTAACCATCAAATATATTCCATATTTAAATCTATTGGACTATTAAGCTTAAGAAAAATTTATTTATTCCATCAGTCGGAAAAATGTAGCATCGAAAGGAGCTCTTATTAAAGAATAAAAATTTGTTTTTTTTTAAAACTTTTTATCTTGGACCGTCCGTTTGAAGCATTCTCTAAAGAACATACTCACTATTTATACTAATAAAAAAATATTCTCTATGAAACCGTTGGTATTTCATAGATAAATAAAAATTTAATAATAATAACACGATGCTTTTTATTTTTATACAATATTTATTTAATTTTTTATTATAAACAACACCGTAGAATATATGCATTAGAATTAATTGTAATTCACTTGACTTTAACTTAGTTTGAACATATTTTTAATATCTTTGTTAGTAAATATACTTTTAGATGTCTTTCCATATGGTTTCTAATATTCTGACATTTTCATTGTTCGACATATATGCTTTTTACACATAGTTTCTTTCGATATTTTGTATTAGGTTTCAAGGTGTTGCATGTTCTATATATTTATTTTATTTTTCTCGATACTTTTTACACTTCTTATTTTGACTATTTTTCGTTTAGATTAATCGGATGCAATATTAAGTATAAACATGTTTGAATTACGTGGTTACCACATCTACAATAAGATAATACTGTGGTTAATATTATACTCATTATACATAGGATAACATAATTGGAAAAATAGCGAGAAACTTCAGTTATACAATGGCTATGATGAGAGTCGTATGTATATATATATATATATATATGAGTGAATTGCAACTTTTTGGTACGATTGGCGAAAAAAATAAAAGTAGTCTTAGATAGATTTTCAGTAGTGCTTTTTGTTATACTATATGTCTATGTTATACAGCAAAAATTTCCCAACACTTAATTAGATATTTGCGGAGATATGAGATACTCAGAAAAAATGCATCATTTTGAAGCGTTGCTCATTGAAGATACTAGTAGTAATTTACTAAAGTTTTTAGCAGTCATATTCCTTTGTTTTCGTTCGCAAACAAGTTAAAAAAGCTTTTTGCAACGAATTGTCTCTAATGCTGAAAAATAATAGCCATTTTCACTCACTCTTAGTGGCAAAATTACACGAAAAACTGTCACTACATATTCTCTAGTAACATTTCACTCTACATGTTTCAGTATATCGTAAGTTTCTCTTGAACCGTATATGATTAAGAGCTAAAATTTCTACCACTCCTAGAACTTTTTGTTTTATATCTTCTCTAAAAATTTCAAGCGAATCGAGTGTCCTGTTAAAGAGTTAAAGAATGTACAAGCGTCTCTCTGCAAATTTTTAGAAAAAAACGTCGCTCTACATTTTTCAGTATATTGTAAATTTCTCTTGAACAGCACATGATCAAAGGCTGAAATTTTCATCACTTATAGAACTTTTTCTCCTCTACCTTCTATGAAAATTTCAGTCAAAATGAAGTACCTGTTCGGGAGTTATACAATGCACAATTCTCAAAATGTCTCTATACAAAGTGAGTATAACGATCTTTTTTTCAAAAATTCTGCTGTTTTTTTAGTCTGAAAACCGCTAGCTGTACAACAGCAGAAGCTAGAATCGTGTTTGTGTCTCTCTACACAAAATTAAGCAAGTGTCTGTCAACCGATATGAACGTTAAACAAGTGATTGGACATTAGATAAAACTCAAACCAATAACATATGTCAACAGAGGGCTGACTAGTCAACAAACTTTGATATTCGCATCTATTCCTTTATACTTTCTTATAATCAAACAATTGTCTTTTTCGGCACATGTCATCAACAAAAGACGTTTTTATTCGCAATGTATCTTTCATAAGTTGCTTATAGTATGAGATAGAGGGCTGAAATTTTGTGTGGTATTAGGACACTTAGGAACTACTATTCAGTGAAAAAATTGTCTAAATTGGCTGAAGAGGGAAGAAGTTATTCAAAAAAAAACAGCTAAAATTCACTCATATATACAATATTCTTATTATAGATATGTTTAAAACACAATGGTTATCACATATTTCCAAAATATGATCTATTGACATGATTCTACACCCAAATTTTTAATATACATAAAAATGGTATGTTGATGAATTACCATTGTTTTCATGTTTATGTCTTGTATGAAATTTAACATAGTTGTCTGATAAATATCATTCTAGTATCACTATATTTTAAATTGAAATATTCTACCATCAGAGTTATCTTGCTAAAAGCTCGTTTACGAACAAGTTGAAGGTGAGTATCTAAGAAAAATACACTGAATCTTTAATTGCCAATTTAATTTTAGGCAACTAAGACTGAAACTCATAATAAACTTATTCAACTTAATTGAGATATAGAATATAAACTATTAACCTTCTTTAATGGAACAGATGCTTCTAATTTTCTTGAAGTGACAAATAAGAACAACTAGTTTAATCAATTGCAAAATTATCCAATCAAACATTTCATGAATTGAATTAAAATAGTTTGCGTCTCATACAGCTTTGAAAGTTATCTCGGCATGTATGGAATCGTACAAAAAAAAATGATCTTCTTCAAAAACTGCAATCCCTCTTTGTTCATCCATGCTTCAATATTGATGGTTAGAAATTATTGTGCAAAGTTTATCAGCCTTTATTATTCGATAGTGATCTATACTGTACAGATTTTGGACCTATTGAATACGAATTATATAATCCAACAATAAGTTCCGCAAGAGATTTAAGCGATTATGTGCGAATTCTTTTCAAAAGTAAGAGGTCTAGAACAACATTCTTAACTTAAGAACTACAACTATTTAATCTATTTAGAGAACATACACTAAAATTGATGAGTTAATCATTACTAAGGAACCACTATGATATTTTTGAATACTAACAAGGAGTTTTGACAGAACATTACGAGTGAATTTTCAGAGTTTGCAATTTTTATAATCTGTGTAATCAAGACATTATGCCATTCGTCATTTTCTGATACGAAAGGCCAAGATATTAACTTGATTTAATCATCATATTATGGAACTGATTTTGAAATATCTGTGATAAATGCCATTATCAAGTTGAAAACAACGACTTCAAAATATTTGAAATGAGATCAAAGTAGAAAATCATTCAATACTTTACTATGATAATTTTTTACGACAACGTGTCAAATTCAGCTTATTGGATAAATCTATTCAAAACTAAAAAAATTCACATTTACATATTCTTCACAACTTGGATATTAATATTTGTCAAATGATATTTACTGGTAACTATTTATTTTGAATTAGTCGCAATTGTAGAAAGTTTTTGTGTAATTTCTAGAAAACAGGTTTATTTATTTCTTCGTCTTCTTGTAAGCGCTCGTAATGAAGTCATTTGTTATCTGCGATTTACATGCCGAAACTGTCATAAATGTATTAATTCGAATTGCCAAATATTGTACACGAGGATTTAATCTGTGAAAGACTCTCTTCAGCTATAGCAATGTTGATTGAAGAAGGATCAAGATAGACTCTTTATTACAAAAATGGTACGACTTTCAATGAAGATTGATATGCATCTTATGACTATAATCATATTTTTAGTGTTCAACAGACAACTGTCATCATATGTGCTAAATAAACATCTCTTCAATAGTTAACCATATGAGTCAACGACTTGAAGTGCTCGAGCTTTATTCAAAACAGTTACGTCTATGACAAACTTTTGTATATGTATAACACATGAATTGAATTGCAGCTAAATGAAAGAATAAGATTTTATTTCTATATTAATTGAAAAAACTAAAAAGCGCAAACCAAAATATTCTGAAATAATATAATGTCAATAAAATGTTACGCGTACATTTTAATATACAGACTTTGGTATAATCTGTACTGTGTAGTCTCGTGCTTCACCGTAGCCGGTGCTATAACATGCTTTACGATTTCTTTCATCTTGTGTCAGAATAATACGCATTCGATGCTGTTCGTTGAAGTAATTTCTACCATCAATCTTGGGAATAGAAATACTTAAGTCATACTGATTAGTACGCTGACCATCTTCGTACCAATTGCTAGGAAGTATTCGTTCTTTGTTTTCATCGAATATGCCATCATTGTTAAGATCTATCCAAACACCCAGATAGTGAGCATCATTGCAGCTTGTTTCAGCCAAAGATGGATATTGATTATACGAATTATCATAGCCCCGTTGTTGCACACAGTACAATTCGATGCGAAGTGTATAGACGGTATTGTCGAATAATGTCACAACCAGATTGCTTCGATCATTATGATTATTCGTTGGATTACATTGTTTTAAATCATCGCGAATTTGTGTACCTTGCTCACCAAATATACTTACTAAAGCAATAGCACTATAGCTGTTTGAACAGACAAGATTGCCCGGAGGACAATATGTGACTCCAGAAGCTAAATAGAAAATATAGTCTGTCGTAATTGAATTGATAATATCTCAATTATTGCTAATAGATATGATTAGGCAGAAGAAGTGCCTTAGTTAATATTTGACTCTTTGAAACAAGTTAATGATGATTTAAAGTTAACAATATTCTAGAGTCTTTAGGTGAATTTCGATTTTAGAATTATATCATGTTTTCATATGAACAAACCTGGTAATGCATAAGGTCGAGGATCAGGTACATATTGATATTCCGACTCTAAACAAAAGAAAGCATATTATTCCTTTATTTGAAATATATACAGGATATCCCAAATTAATAGAGTTCTCATATATATATTTGTGTAACAGGCTTTGTTTTGTTTTTTACAAGTAATGTTGTTGATGACTTGACCATACGCTCATATAGGCATGACTCTTTAGTATCTCTTTCTACTATTTTTTTTTCTTTATTCGTTCTTCTAAGTATGAAAATTCTATACCACAAAAGTTTAGAACGTGCTATCAAAGGATTATCTTACATTAGATCGAAACTTGCTCTAGTGACGTTTTACTTTGGAATATTTATATAAGGTAAAATATTTCACCGTGGCGATCATTTTGACACTTTCTTAATTCTTTTTTAGATATATGTTTATTAATACAACATAAATTATTTTGTTGTTATTCTATACTAGATGACTGTGTTTGCAATGAAGATACATACAAATTCTATGTCAACAGTGAACATATTAAATTCTAACTAATAGTTATAGTAGCTAAGATGGAATATTATAGTCGAGCTACCAAATACATGTTTTAATACAGACACTCTCCTTAAGCTAATATTTAGAGAGCATCTTGAGACTAGGAATATATCTGTTCATGATTTTTGACCACAGATAGTCTTGAATAGCACTAATAAAACGGTATGAGATAGTAGGACATTGTAGAGCAGACGAGTGAATTAATACTTGATGTTTTGATCCTATGTGATAGAAATACAACTAGACTCAACCAGTGCTAACCAATGTATCGAGTATCATACTGCTGACTATTCTAACACCTTTAACTATCTTATACCATTTTGAAAGTGGGATGAAGCTATAGCTATGACAAAAAAAATTAAGAACAGATGTTATTCTGTTCGTGACACACCGCCCAAACAATATCTTTAGCTGACACATTCTAATTATGTTCATACGACACTGAACTGGTATATCACATATTAATTCACTGGTATCATGAATAAATATCTTGTTAGTCTTATGATACTATCGAAATACTACCCTAAGAGAAATCCTTCTATTGAATAATGTATTTGGTAGCTTCGACTATAACACTTCATCTTGGCTACTATAACTATTAGTTAGAATTTAATATGTTCATTGTTGACATAGAATTTGTATGCAACTTCATTACAAAAACAGTCATCTAGTATAGAATAACAACAAAATAATTTATGTTGTATTAACAAAAATATATCTGGAATAGAATTTAAAAAGTGTCAAAATGATCGCCACGGTGAAATATTTTACCTTACATAAATATTCCAAAGTAAAACGTCACTGGAGCAACTTTTGATCTAATGCAAGATAATCCTTTGATAGCACGTTCTAAACTTTTGTGGTACAGATTTTTCATATTTAGAAGAACGAATAAAGAAAAAAAAATAGTAGAAAAGGTACTAAAGAGTCATGTCTACATAACCATACAGTCAATACATCCACAACAGCACTTGCGAAAAATGAAACAAAATTTTTTACACAAAAATATGTGAGAGATTTATTAGTCTGATGTTTTTTATTTAATAATCGATGCTATTTCCATTGAAAGATGAGATTTTAATAAATATTCTTTTATAGATATCATATATTACAGTATGAACATGATCAATTCTGCTCAATAGTTAGAACAGCCTGTAAAGTTAATTTAGTTTGGAAACAGATACATTATCTTTTCATAGTTCCATATGATCACATTTATACCAAAAGATGTAGAATGACTTGCCGTTTTCATTAGAGGAGATTATTCAGAAAACAACGGTTTGAGAGAAGTACATTCCCAATATAATTCATCACTTTTATTTAGCATTTAAAATAGAAAATTACCTCGATATATTGTCTTTGGAATAATGTTGATTGTATACTCTCGTGTTTCGCGGTAGTCAGTGGTGCCGCATTTTCTACGATACTCTTCACTCGGCGTTACAACGATACGCATACGATGTGAACCAGTTTTTGTATTTCTCTCATCGATACCGGGTATATTTATTTCCAAATCATAAATACCCAATGGCATAGAACTAAGTAGTGGCCATCGATGAGGAACACGACTTTCTGTTTCGTCAAATCTTCCGTCGTTGTTAAAATCAATCAGAACATTCACGTCCTGAGCAACATTGCAATTGCTGTCAGGAAAGCCACCTTTCGCATGTGGAAAGCAGTCTAACTGAATACGTATTCGATACATGGTGTTTTCGTATAAAGAAACAGCCAAATGGTGTCGATTTTGATTCTCACGTAGCAAAGTATTCGTTGGTATATTGTCTCGAATATGTGTCCCTTGTTCACCAGTCATAATAACGAGCGCGATTTTGCCATTTTTTTGAGAACATACAGCATCACTTAAGGTCAAATAAGGACCTTTGAGATCGACTGTTAACAATAATGTTTCATAAAATTAAGTATTCTATGCTGATTCATTTAAGAAAACTATATGAGATATTATACCGTAACGTTTAACTACCTTTTATCATTCAGTAGTTATCAAATTAATCTAAGAAAATTTGTTTTCGATTCACAGATAATGTTCCCCTTGAAACTCGTTTAAAAAAACCAAAACTTGGTTATATAAACATAGAACAACACAATATATCTATTCTTTGTTATCTATCTACATCAAGATTAAATTTCTCCGACTAATTCAAAGAAATAAATTATATGGCCTTCGAACATCAATAACCATGATTGTAGAAATAACATCAAAAGAGAAAAAAATATACTTATATGTCTCATTTGAACTATTTCTATTTCTCTAAACAATAGTTTTTTAATACAAGCCACGCTTTTCTCTTGTTTTCTCCGTATTTTTCTGTATGATTGTCAATGGCTATTATCACAAGTAGTTTATTCATAAAGTTGATTGAAAGAAAATCTATTCTATTTCCTTGTTGAAAAACACTAATGTCTCCATCTGAACAAAGAAGATGATCAATGTTTTTACCAAAAGCATCAAGCTTTTATGTAAAACTTTGATTTTTTTCCAAAATTGCTCGTAAGAAGATAAGAAGCTTAAGAAAATATTACGTCGCAACTGACATTAATCAATCCTTTAGATAATCGATTCGAAGAATTTTCACTACTGAAAATGTGCAGTATATTTATTGTGATGATTTTAGCTAATTGAAGTTCGACCCCTTGTCTATAATTAATATACTAACAATTATTTACCTGTTTGTCTCGTGTTTGGAACAATAGTAACAGTATACTCTCGCGTTTCCTTGTAGTCATTATTGCCACATTTCCTGCGATACTGTTCACTCATTGTTACAACCAACTGCATACGATGTGGTCCAGTTCTTCGCTTCTCTGTATTGATGATAGGTATGTATAATTGTAGATCATAGACACCTTGTGGTGTATAACTAGTAAGTGGCCAGCGAAATGGAGCTGCATTTTCTGAACTATCAAATTTTCCATCATCATTTAGATCAATCCAAGCATTCACATCGTAAGCAAGATTGCAATTATACTCGAATGAATCACTTTGTAATTGTCGGCTGCAGTCCAACTGAATGCGTAGTAGATAGACAGTGTCTTCATATAATACAATAGCTTGGTTTTGTTGGTTTCGATTATCATTGCTCAATATAGCTCTCGTTTCTGAATCATCCCGAATTTGTGTTCGATGCTCACCAGCCATTACAACCAAAACAATTTTGCCAACGTGAACAGAACATACAATGTTATCTAATACCATGTATGGAGTCGTAACATCAGCTGCAGCTAAAATTTATTTAATAAACAAAGTATAACGTTCTGACTAGAATGTAAAATATGAGTAACGTCTTCAGTTATATGTGATACGACATTTTTGTTATATCATACGACTTTATAAGATTCTGATAATTAAATAATGACCGAGATGAATTTAAATATATACATAATTACTGAAAACTTATGCACATCAATTTACAATCAACTTACAATGAAAAATATTTATTAATGTAGTCTATCAGAGAGAATCTTATCGTGAATAACCTCAAATTTTTCAAAATTCTGAGAAAGGTATCATTATCTAGAAAGTTACGTTGAAAGAATATTTTATCTTCTGTACATTACAAAAAGAACAATATAAATCAATATATGGTGTAATGTCCTCAATACTAATACAGTTTAGTTGTGGTTCTCGAATGCAAAAAAAAAATCAGAATTAATTAAGAGTTTCTCTTGTCTAATGACAAACAATGAAAAATCATCGCGTATACTCCGATTAAATAATAATGCATTGAGAGCTGTTATAATATGACTAAATTTTAAATTTCAATCTTGAGAAGTCCAAGCAATATCTTATGTTGAAAACAATGTGTCAGAAAATTTGATAATTTCAATGTATCACTTGAAATCAAAAATATTGCAGAGTTCGAAGCGCAAGGTATAAGTGAAAATCACTTCAAATGATTATCTATGCATAAAGAAATAAAATAAAACATGCCAGATCTTTTTTATTATTAAGCATTATACTCAAATACTGAACATGACTAAACAGAAAAAAGACTTACCTAGATATCCTCCTCTCGGAATAATATTGACACTGTATTCTCGTGTCTCATTGTAGTCAGTGCGGCCACAGGTTCTTTGATAATTTTCAGTATGCATGACAACAATACGCATTCGATGTTGTCCAGTTCTTATATATCTTCCATCAATTGAAGGTATGTATATCTGTAAATCATAAATTCCTTGCGCCATATAACTAGTCACTGGCCACCGATAAGGAGCTCCACTTTCTGTTTCATCGAATCTTCCATCATTGTTTATATCAATCCATACATGTACATCTTGAGCAAGATTACAACCATTTTCAAATAAATCAGTGTTCAATTGCCACGAACAATCCAATTGAATACGTAGCAGATAAACAGTATGTTCATAAATTGTTACGGCTAAGTGATGTCGATTCTGATAATCATTCAATAAAGTATTCGTTGGTTTATCATCTCTAATTTCTGTTCCTCTCTCTCCAGCCATTAGAACAAGAGTAATTTTACCAATATTCATAGAACAAAGTGGGTTTGTATATATTATATTCGCGGCAACTGGTTCAACTACAATGAAAAGAATTGAACTTATCGTCGAGAGTATATATTCATATAGGATCACATTGAGATATTTTTAAACTTTAACATTTCGATCGTATGCAGAAAAATATGGAAAAAATCTGAGATTACAATTGAATATTTGCGTATGTTTCAATATACTGATATGTAAAATTAAGATGATTTACACTTAAAAATAAAAGCCTTTTTTGTTGCTTTATTTACATTTTTATTTATTATTCGTCAATTTCTGATCATTTACAGATAAATAAATATTCTTTTGCAAGCACTTTATCATTTAAAAGCTATTTCTGTATATAATATATACATGTCTATCTGTGAATTACCCTGTGTTCGCATGATACGACTGTGATTTATACTTATATTATTTGCCAAGCACATACCTCTGTAAGCTGGCGGAATTTTTCTCAGAAACAACTCAAACAAAAAGTAAACAGTTCGTATAGCTCCTGGTTATAATTAATTGTCTGCATCCGTAATGAATGTTGCCGTTATCTAATTCGCAAGTAAGTCTCATTCAACACAGTCAACTTCTATTTTAGTTTGATTTTTGTGTCAAACCCACTTGTATTATTCTTATTCAAGATATTAATAGTATCTTTATATGTCGAAACGTACATGTCAATAGAATGCCAAACTATTCTGGAAAAAAAAGTGATCTTCACGTATATAAATTGATATATTTTTTTCGCTAGATAGCATTCATTTTGCCTCTTTTTTAGAATTATTCCAGTTAGACAATAGACGCATGATATTTCAATAATAATAATAATAATAGTAGATCAGTGACAGAGAATACGAGAGAATTAATTCAAAAATTTTAATCATCTACTATTTGAAAAAAGTGTAGCATATAAGTCGTATAGGATGCAAAACTTGTAGTTAATAAATAGATAAATACTTACCTGGATATGTCGCTTTTGGAATAATATTGACTGTATATTCTCGTGCCTCATGGTACTGAACAGTGCCACACTCTCTTTGATACTCTTCGCTCGGGATTACAGTAAGACGCATGAGATGAGGTCCAGTCTTCGTATATCTGTTATCGATCCTAGGTATGTGTATTTCCAAATCATATGTGCCTTGATAAATGCGATTGTTTGACGAAGACTGATGAGAAACCCGATTTTCTTCACCATTAAATCCATCATCATTGAAATCAATCCACACGTTTACAGTTTGAGAATGATCGCAGGCATCTTTATATGAACTTCTGCCCAATTGTTCATCGCAATCTAATTTGACATGCAGCCGATAGATTGTATCTTCATATAATGTAACAGATAGATGCCGTTGATCTAGACCGCTGTTTGGACCAGTATTTGTTCGTGTATCATCAAGAATACGTGACTCATGTTCACCAGTCATTTGAACAAGAACAATGTTACCAATTGTTCGAGAACATCGAGAATTCTTTAGTACCATATATGGAGTCGCATTATCGATCCAATCTAATAAAAATTTACAAAATGTTAGCTTTCTCCTTCGAATTGAGATATATGAAATGTAAAGAATATATCTATATGAGCGATTTATCCTGTTTTATCTTCATTCAATAGATACTAGGATATTTAATGCTGTTCTTTAAAATACTTTTTTTTGGAAACAAATGTGCGTCAATTGATTAAATTATTTGATTTCATTACTTGAATATTATAACTCACTCATAGTTTCCGAATACAAAATGATCTTGGTTCCTACTATTCATGTTAAAATTTTTTCTCTATGTTAGTTTTTATTTACGCCCAAGAAAAATTTATCTTTCCGTGATGAAATCAAAGATATGTCTCGTGACACTGTATGGTAAGCCAAAATGAGCTTTATTGGACGTGATCGAATTTAGTTTCAATCCGAATATTTGTTAAATCAGATTATGTAAATCTTATGAAATAATTGGCCAATTCTAAAATCTTCATAGGATACAAATAAAAGACAGAAAAAAAGTTTCAGTAAAGACAATTTTCGATATACTTATGGTATGATGAAAACACTTTTGATGAAACTGTGTACACTTATGACTTTACAATATTAAAGATCAGCATTTTCGTTTATAGAAGACAGTATGTAGCTTGAGGATATGTAAGCAAATTGAATGACTAACATTGACCTAATGATAGTAGCCAAACGTTTGCATAAAACGAATCATTTAATATTTCGCCTTAGTAAGAAATATGAGCCCCTTTTAGCCACGTTAACAGCGAAACTCAGCAGGATTTTCTAATAGAATTTTTTAAGTTTCCTAAAACAATTATATATCAGTAATATTGATCGATTTGCTTTCATGTTTCTTTTATCGTTATTAATAGTAAAACAATTTAAGAATTTGATAAAAGATCTGTAAATATCTTCACAAGCTAGAGTCTTGTTTAATTATCATCGCCAAGACTTCAGGATCTTTAACAATCTAATTATAAAAGCTTACCGTTTCTTGCAACTTCTGGAATCGTTGTGATTGCTGCTGTTGTTTTTCGCATTTTCATTCGTCTTGCTGCTATTCTAGCTGGTATTTTTTCTTCTTAATAAATTATAATATAGTTCTTTGGAAGCGATGCTTTCTACCTTACCGGTCATTTTTCCAAGGCTACATATTTTGATACCAATAGTTTTGAAACGATTATCATCAAATTGAATTGTGATAGAAATGATTGACATTTGGTTAAACATATTTTTCAACTGTTCCTGAAGCTGAATTTTGCACATATCTTCATTTTGAGAACCACATCGACGCGAATAAAAAGCAATAATGTTCAATTGAAGAATTTTTTCCGACAATGGATTTTCACATCTCAACCTAAATCGAAATCGACGTATAGACTAGAAAATAGCAATAGAAAATGTTTACTGGCGGTATCCTTTTGATAATAAATGATTTCGAAAAAATGCCTTGATAACACGAATCTTATTCCCACTCAATTTTGTATTCAGCTACAAGAAAACAGATGAATAACACACATAAACTGGTCAGTCAATATCATACTTGATTTGTAATGTCATCAATATTTTTTATGTTCATTGGTCGGCTTCCACTATCAGGAATATGAGTTGTACTGAACATAACTTTGAGAGTAATCTCTTGCATATCTATACATACCCGAGATGATGATAGTAGTCAAATGCAAAGTAAGCATTTACCTTCTTTTTTTTCGTTTGTGACGACTGATCCTCGACTGCTTGGTACTGCTTTCAATATCGCGATAATGCCCAAGAGTGCAAGAAATGCAATCATCAAGCAACCAATACCCAAACGAAATAAATTAAATTTACAGATATTCCTATTCAATATAAAAAAGACTCCATTGATGTCAAAACGTTTATATTTATATATATTTGTATATGCTCCATAGTAGAGCCTATCGAGCAGGATTCGGGTCTGCTCGAATTTGGGTGCTGAATCGCATTTAAAATTTTTCGGTTGGTGAAGTACGGGTTTAGCTCGAATATTTTCAATCCGAAAGGATATATTTAGAAGTAAAAGCCGATTATAACTCGACTATTTCAAGATCATCGTCAAAGGTATTTGAGAAACATTTAGTATATGTTACTCATCCTAACAAATAAGCGAAAAAGAAATGCCGTATTTTTGGAGCAACTGTCAGGTTCAGA
This sequence comes from Macrotrachela quadricornifera, assembly GCA_022393335.1. Taxonomy (NCBI): domain Eukaryota; kingdom Metazoa; phylum Rotifera; class Eurotatoria; order Philodinida; family Philodinidae; genus Macrotrachela; species Macrotrachela quadricornifera. The sequence goes on from JAJEKB010017476.1 coordinate 38,508, forward strand.
CGAAGAAAAATTCCATTGAAAGTATTGAGAGTACAATTCAAAATCTGGGTTCAGAATTTTAAGGCGTTATGGGCTCTACTGCATAGTCGAACCGATTTGTATAGTCCACTAGTAGATCTCATAATCATTATTGATTATGTTTGCTGATACGATTTTAACAAATATATTTTACTGATTCATAGAAAATAGATATATAGGATTTGCTTGTAAAGAAATTGTTTAATTAAAAAATTAATAGGAGATTTCGATGACTTGAAATAAAAGAAACTAACTTAACAATGAAAAGTTCGAATGCATGTCTCCACTATATTTTGATCAAATGAGCTGATGCTTTTATCACTAATAAAGTGTGCGTAGTTCATATTCATAAGTGTTGTCAAAATTTTTTATTGAAATAGTACAACGAGCTTTAACAAAAACTGCAACCTTTCACAAGTTATAAAAACCGATATTGCAGTTTTATCAATGACTAAAACTTTCACAGTATACTCAGTAACAAGACATGCATCTATAGTATGAGCATCAGACTCAGACAATACAAGTATGAACAAGTAATAAAAAAACTAGATGTCAATTATTCTTGATTAAGGAAATAAATATGTATTTTTTCATAAAAGCGAAAAATATTATAGCTTTTGTTAAAGTTGGGTACACTACTTCAAAACAATTTTTGACATCTTCCTCATAAATTAGAACCATGCGTTCCCTTTATCATTAATAAGAATATCAGCCTACTTAGTTAAAATATGTGGAAGATAAGTATTCATACTTGTTTTTGTTGAGTCACTTTATTAACACAATATATGTTGTCAAAGTTATTCTTACGGTCGTTTTGATGATGTTCTTCTTTTGAAAGTAGTATGTGTAGTTTGACCATCGTCACTGTACACCATTGTTTCGACTTCCATCTCTTCGACTAAAATAAAGTAGCAAGACAAAGACAAGATAGAATAAAAAATTTCTACCTGAGCTCTTTCTAAATTAATCTTTGAACAGTGTATTCTTCTAAATAATAAAATCTATGTAAATAAAAACAAAACCTATTTAATTCTCCTGTATCAAGTAAGTATTGATCAAATGATCACTTAAATATATGTTTCCTTGAAAAATAACTATTTTTATTATTAACAAAATGATATACAAGTTCATGCTTCACTCAGATTCGTGTACAAGCGATATATTTGCGAGTATTTTTCTAGCTAATGTCATAATTAAAGGGAAAACTCTGAACTCTACTAATTGAGCAAAAGCTTGTGAGCTCATATCTTATCCATAATTAGGGTTCAGTGGAACTAATTAATAAACATCTAAAAGAATTCGTTCCCATAGACATTTGTATTCGAGTTATAACCGTTTTACTAGATTCACAACCTATGTATGTGGACTTACCTAAAAATCGAATAACAGACTTTTGGCCTAAAATTTTGTTTATAAATAGTTTAGTGATCATAAAAATAACTTGAAAGTTTCAACCGAAAAGAATACTCCTTTTTCGATATATTGAATCATTAAATAAACTCGATTTTTGTGCTATTTCTGTAGCAAGCGACTATTTTTGTTGGCTACTCAATACCTTACTAAAGCCACATTCTTTTCGGTTGAAATGTTAAGGATATTTTAATAGTCATTAGTCACATCTATGAGCAAAGCATTAACCGAAAAGTATGTTATGTAGTTTTATTGTGCAGTGAATGTCTAAAAATAAATCGAAAAATCAGTGAAATCATCATAACTCAGTGCCAAAGTTTTATCGAGGATGAAATCTTTTAGAATTTAACTAGCCTCACTGAGCCCTAATTATGAGAAAAGCATGAACTTAAAACCTTTTAATTAGTTGATAGAATATCCTCATTAGTCTTCTGGATTTCTCTTAATCTTATCGAAACTTAGACATGGGCAAAAGCAGAGCGCAAAGGAAAAAAATGAGTTGAAATAATTTCCTCGCAGTTCTCTTTGTAATGATTTCGAAAAATTAATTTTAGCTATAACTATTCAACAAAAAATGTTTTTGAAAAAACCGAAATAGAGTGGTGTGAGAGAAACCTCGGTCTCTTAGTACTGTGTTAAAAGATAGTTTTGAAATGCCGGATAAATAATTCGATTGTGATGGTTTCGTTAGATTGAAAGTAGCGGGCGTCTTTTTTACTGTGGTTCACAGCAGTTTTTCTTAAGTACTCTGTATAAGCAGAACTAAGTCGGCATAGTCGGTTACACTTGATCGTTTTGAAGTTCCGATAAGCTGTTCTAAGAGAAACTGTACATTACATTTTTATAAATACAATTTACTCCAAAGCTGCTTTTCCACGGTAAAACTTTGTGGAGATGATCAACAAATGCCTTCGAGCAATAGGATACAATATCCTGCACATCTGGACCAGAGTCCGCGCGAAGAATCTAAGATGGGATGGGATGTAAAAGGATATTTTGAGCAAAATTACCTAAAAGAACACAAAATATGTTTCAAATCAGCTTCCGTCGCTGAAAAAAAACAAAAATTTCCAACTATTGAAGGGGAAGGTGTGCAGCTCTCCATACACAGCCCCGCTCTCGCGGGTTCTGATATGGACATGTCCTTTTTACAGTTCTTTTGTGTTCTATGCGAAATATGTTAAGAGATTAGTGCCGCTAATAAATACTTTAACTGTCAAGAAATGTAGTTCCCTTTCTAAATGTAGTGATGTGGGGAATTACGGCTTCATTTAAAATCTTGTCTTTTGAATAGCTGTTGATGACAGGCTGCAATTTTTATCTACATTTAGCTTCACCTGTGTAATGAAGCAATTAAAATTACACTTATCGCAATCATATTTGAGTTGTTGTTCAAAGGTCTCAATGGACTAGGTTTGGTCACAAAAAGATATCCTATTAAATATCGAGACACCTCTATCAGAATCTATTTGTAGACTTCAGCAATAATGCCGTCGAGAAAAACAAATCTTTCTGTGAAATTCAATGATATCTATATCGAATATATTCATTGTCTGCTGCAGAAAAACACGGGTGAGTTCGAAACTTCTATATCGAGTTATGCCTCGATTCAATCCATGCGTTTTTTCATAAAAAATGACCCACTAATAGATGTTTATGATTCCACATTTCAGTAAAACTTTTTCCATAGATATCATTGCTTCCTATACTAGTAAAAGTTCTTTACTATAGTTAACTATTACTGTGTTTCATAAATATATTTACCATTCAGTGCATATAAACAAAGCCAGCAAAACGATTTCTATATATTAAACAAAACAAAAGTATAACAGAACATTCTCTTTTCATTTTATAAGACAAGTCACTGCACTAATTATAACGATTGAATTATTGCTTCTTAATTACCTGATTCCCACACCAAATCGTTCTTCTTCTACTTTCATCTAACACAGTAGTCACGATTCAAATCATTTGCTTGCACTGAGCGTCTAGATGTCATTTAAAAAAAAAAGTCTCTCGAACTCCTTACAATGCAACGAAGAAACAGCAAGCTCTGGGTCTCCAAATAACTTCAAATGACTCTGCAAGGCTGTACAGAATTTGATGAGAATTATAAACTAGAAAGTAGTTTATATGGTACAGTAAAAGATATTCTAGAAATATCCATATGAATTTGTCCATGAATTGCTACTTTCTTAGAAATAAACTATTGATAATCAAGTTTCAATCTTCTGCAGGAAATCAAAACGAATTTCTATCTTTTAGAAAAATCAAGCCATTTATGAAAGTTTGAAATTCGAGAAATGAGTAATAAATGTTTGAAAATGCTTTACCTTAATTAGAGTCGATTTTCTACAAAATAGAATTTTAAATAAAATTTACGGTGCGGTCAGGAGGGAAACATTCAACTAGGGGACATTGGAGACATCCAAATGACTCCACGAGACTGGAATTAACCGTTTTCCTCTTGGATTTATGAAAGAATAATTCGCATAAAAGGACAAAAGTGTTTCTATTCTTGAAATTTAATCAAGGGAGAAATAGCAGATTCTGCGACTGCAAAGGACTCCAAATAACTTCACGGGACTGTGATGGGCCATTGAATTTGATTTAAATTTAAGCATTAGCCTAATTGCTTGATTGAACTAATTAAGCAAAAACTTAATGCTAAATATTAAGCTTATGTTTTTTTTTATTGAACCATTAAATTTGTTTGAAATAAAGTTTAAGTGATGAGTGCAAATTTTCTCTCTTATTGCATGAAATAGGGATGTATCAATTCCGATTTGAATTCTTGGCTTCAAATTTGGATTAGAATTGGTCAGAATTAGTCCGACATTAGGTACTCATGAGTCCTCAAAAGCTATCCTACTGGAGTACGTATAAGTCTACACGGCCTACCCTATAATGTTATCCATAAGTTGTCAAGCGCTATTTTAAAGAAGTAGCTCGTATAACTGGGTGTGTGACAGCTCTAGTTCAGTTCACGAAACAAGGTCTTTTCAGTCAGCTTACTTTTACTTGGCCTAAAGATATCAACCAGGTCTTCAGTTAAGCTCTCATGACATGTAGAATTGAAGCTATCGTGCATCGAACGTTGAATCGATCTTTGATTAATGAGAAAACCAAAGTTCACCCAAATTTGCCAAATCCAATTCCCTCGACATAATATTAATTGTTAAGTAAAGGTACTCCATTACGTGACGCTTTACTTCAAGCTAAGAAAAGTAGTCAATTGTTACTTCTTAAAAGGAAAACTCAAGTACATCACCCTTATGTTATATCTGAAACTAGTGCTACATAGTACATTCAATTCAAGTTAGTGAATCACATACTAATTGTGTCCTTGTCATCGTTTTGCACCCTGTTTCTACAAGTTCTTGAAAATCAATGAAGAATAATGCTAGATATCTATTAAACAGTTAGCGATGTATCATATTCTCGACGATATGACTTTTAAAGAGTAACTAGAAATGCAGTAAGGAAGTGTCTAACAAGTTAAAGATACCAAATCTCAATAGCTCTTTGTGGCGTAAGGGTACTTCTCATAGAATAGATCTTCTGGACTTATCAGCATTCTCATAGTATAGCTCTTGAGGACTAATGGATCCTGTATACTAGGCTAATTCTGACCAGTTTCATGCCAAGAATTGGAATTGGTGTATACGTACTTCATGCAATAACAGAGAAAATTCATACGTATCATCTAAACTTCATATTTACTCTTAAGCAAAACTACTTAATAAATTGTTCGAATTAAATCATGTTAGAAACCGATCCAGCCCTACACAAGACTCCATGAGACTGGAATCTACTGTTTCCTCTTGTTAGAATGGCATGGCTGCATATTTTAAATTCGTAATTTAAAATTCGATTCCCTGTGAGACCGATAGAGATTCAAAAAGTGATTCAGTCCTTAAAAGATCATGTTATTTCAGTAATTTATATGCATGTGTACTTTAATCCTTTCGAGTCGGTATGAACTACTGATAGACCACATCATTGATCACCATAAAAGCTCGCTTACCACAGAAAAAATGAATATTTCTGTCCCACTTTGATCGAAGCAGTTCATTCTTTTACCGTTGATACAGAAATGTTCACAGCTTGTATTCATAAGAGAAACGTCAATAAAAGTATTTTGAAAAATTATACATGCCAGCAGTGAAAAAATGAGGCCTTTTACAAAATATGAAAAAGAAATATTTATATCACTACGAATAGATTACTTAATTATTGCTTTGGATGGCTGAAATTGGTCAATGAATGAATCTTGAAAGTTTCGAAAATTTTCATATACCTTGCATAGGAGGCGATGCAACGAACATTAACTACTATCTGTTCCAAAATAGAAGAGACCTTACGGTTTTTTGAATAACTTTTGATAGGAACAAGATAGAGACCTGCGGTTTTCACCATTAGAAAGAGAAATGTTGGGGACATCGAAACACCTAAACTTGATTCCCCTCCCCTTGCCCCCACCTACTTTGTTAAATATGGAGATTTTTGCAAGGCTGTAGTTTTCAAATTTTTCATTACCGTTTTGATTCTGAGAATGCCAGTTGATAGCCCTACCTTTTTTCTATCGAACAAAACCAACCCGACCTTTTCCTGACTTTCCTATGAGATGCTAGACCTCATGCACTGAATGCCCTAAAATGCTTGATTTTCACCTACTCAGTGCTTTTTTATTAAGTTTCAGATGCCCAAATCTGCCAATAATA